>JAAGKR010003749.1:0-70273 GCA_011419295.1 Clarias macrocephalus
CATGCGGTGACATTTTGCAAGAGCTGTCGCTCAGAGGAAGTGGGATGCACCTTCTGAAGTCTGCGAGGTGGACCTGGTGGATCTCGATGATGTGCCGCGCTCTAACGGCCGTGTCTTCTTGATCATGTGGAAGAACCTCGTTCGGAACTTCTCTCCCACGAAGGCGTACACCAACGGGTTCACGCAGCAGTGCAGCAGCGCCAGGCTATGTGTGATAAACATGGCCATGCTTACGGAGTATTGCGCTGCGCAGTCGTTGTTCACCAGATTTGCTCTCAGAAGCGTATCGACCATGGTTGATAGGTTGAAGGGTGTCCAGCACAATAAGAATGCCACTATCACGGCTGCAATCACTTTCATGGCTCTATGGCGCTGGAAACCCCTCGTCCGCAGCAGCCTGGCCACCGTCACTCCGTAGCATATTAGCATGATGCCCAGGGGTAGCAGAAAGCCTAGGAAGTGCCTCATCAGACGAGTTGCTATCCTCCATTCGTCTGCTTTGTCTATTTCAAACCGTTCAGCGCAAACCGGGACGTCAATGCCTTGAATGTGATGGACTTCATTGTACAAGGCAGGGAGGGAAATTAGGAATCCTAAAAACCAGACAATGGCGCAAACAGCCCAGCTACACAACTTCCTTTTGATCTTCCGGGCCTCCATAGCACGCACAATGACCATGTAGCGATCCACACTAATGCAGACCAAAAACAGGATACTGGTGTAGAAATTAGCCTCTTTGACCAAGTTGACCAGCTTGCACATGACATCACCGAAGATCCATCCAGTGATGACGGAGGTAGCAGAGAAGGGCAAGGTAAGAGCCAGCAGTGTGTCTGCAATCACCAGGTGGAAAAGGTAGATGTCGGATGGAGAAAGAAATCGCAGGTTTGAGAAGATCACCATGCCAACAATCACATTGCCAGGGATGGCAAGGAGGAAGATTTGCACTAATAAAACGCATACGGCGATGTTGATGGTGAGCGATGTGGTGAAAGCCTGGCATGCTATGGTCATCACATCTATAATGTAGGTATTGTTGTCCGTGTAGTTGAATTCCAGGTCATAGAGCTCAGAGAAGTCCGACACGAGAAGTGATTGGTTTGGATCTGGAATTTAAAAATGTGATTGGAATTATTTTAAAATCAGAAATATTTTAGTTAGTCTGACACACAGATTGATAAATACAATGGTCACCATTGGCCTCCACAGTCCCTACTGTAGTTGGACTACAGAGGTTCCCAGATGGATGGGATGAATGGGGTTCATGGGTTAGATTGTGAGTGTGTTTTCATTTCCTTACTGCAGTAGATGAGGTTATTCACTGCAGTAAGGAGATGAATACACACTTATTATGAAGACTGGCCTCCCCTACACAACTACACAACATCCTAACACTTCTTTATTAATGTGTTGCTGTAATTGTTAAATCTTTACTCTGACGTATCACCCAGAAGAGCAACTTTTTCCTTGACGCTATCACCTCTGATTTTGCTTAATATTTTGAATATTTTGAATACATCTACATCTGGATTTCTCACATCTATAAATCATTTTTGTGCAAAAAAAAAAAAAAAAAAAGCTTTTTGGCAGTTAGATATGATGTAGCTTGGATATCATTTAAAGCATTTTGATTTGGACCAGGGTGTTTTTTTTTTTTATTATTGCATTACTTTCTAATAGAAGTTCAGTTCAAGTATGAATTTTTCAAAGTATGAATTAGGGTTTTGAGCCACTGCAAGCTAGCCTCAATAAACCTCTGGAAATTTACCAGGGCAATGAGCGTCATTCTTATGAAAGATTTTCCTTCACCTGTTGTTGAAATCTAGTGAGCTTCATAAGCGTACAATTTCCTTCGTCAAACCATTTGGTAAGAGCTTGTTTCCTGTGGATGCTGGCATCACCCTCTATTGTGTTTTTTTTTTCTTTTTCTGTACGTTTAAAATGGGTTAATGACATGCAAACACATTTTTGAAGTATTCCTTTTTTAAAATGATAATCTCTTTTTCTTCTTGTAGATATAGTAATGCATTATGCATCCAAATTAACATGTATTAAGATGTAGAGTTAGTGTAATTACGATTTTTCCATAATAATGTTAATAAGATTTATATTATATACTATTTTCTTATTTGAACCCCATGAGACCCAGATTGTACATTGCAATTTCTCCTCACTGTTTCAATGCATTACCGCCTGACAACTATCACCTTATGATAATTTGTACATTTTTATTTTATTTTTCTTAATTTCATTTGTGTGTATATATTTTTTTTTACTCTACTTGCTCTTGGAGCAGTCTCTGGCACAAGAATTCTTTCTGGGATTAGTAACTTTTTATCTTATCTTATCTTATCTTATCTTATCTTATCTTATCTTATCTTATCTCATTTTATATCTTCAAACAGGAAGTTTGGCAAAAGAATTATATCCCTAACGATTATAATATGAAGATTGTATTGAAATACTTACATATTATTATTCATTATATAATATTTAATTATATATATATATTATTAAATATTTATTGTATATATGATAAAATTTTAGTCTCTCTTACCAGTCATTGTGGCTTCCTTTCCCAACAGCTCAGACGCTATAAGGCACAGTAGTGATGCACACGAGTGTTAAGAGAACAGTGAAAATACGCACAGCCATGGGGACGTGATGTTATATCCTGTTTACCCAATCCCAGAGTCTGAGCCCCCCAAATTACCAAACCTCCCTACAGCTCGCTCTATAATGCTTTATGTATGGCACATTTTATATTCATCAATACAAATGATGTGAGAACCGTTGAAAAAATAATAAAGGTGTATGTTGATTCAGCGTAGTTGAGATCTCTAGGAAGAAGTTGAGGATGTTGGAGGATGTTGCATTTATGTGAGGAGGGAAAAAAAAAAAGCAGAAGATCATAGTGGTGGTGCTGGTGGTGATGAGTGCTGACTGGGGAAGTTCTAACACTCATTCAGTCACAAGGCTTATCCGCGTGTCGAACTTGGGGCATCAGTATGACCATAACACTGAAGCCAATAACAAATATGTCACATTCTCGTCATGTGATTTATTAAAATGAAACTAAGATCAAAACACAGGGTTTCTAGGTAGTGCTTTGGTTGAAAGGAATCTATGTAGAACTTTCATAACCACAGTCACCACAGTGCATCGGTACTGAATAAGTACATTAATATAGAAAAAGGATTTATGTGAGAGATACATGAAAACTTCTGAGATGATGTAAGTGATTGTGTTAATGTACTTAAGACACGAAAGAGGAAAGATTTTGAAAGACTGCTTGTGATTTCTGTATCTGTAAATCTATTTACAGGTTATTCATTTTATCATTATTAATAGTGTATTCATTAAGATTTTGGTTAGTTTCTGGCGGTTCATTTGTATAACTATCACTGGAATACAACGTACCCATGCAACAAACACATACCGTAAACTAAGCACATGATTTTAATTCCATCACATTAAATGCTAATGATATTTGCATTTGTATCACATCATTTGCTGTTATATGCACATGTTCATTTTTACAGCTTTCTTAAAGTGCCATCAGTGTGTTGTTTGTAAAAACCTGAGACATAATGATAAGATTCTGCAACATAATGATAACTTGCTCATCTCTCATTCACATAAAGGCATACAGCATATTCATAATCCTCTAATATCCCCTCGTGTATTTTAACATTTCAGAAATAGAAAAGCAGAACAGAAACTGCTTGCTGCCATATTTTGGGGAGATTTAAATTCCAGATTGAGTGCCACAAGTGATCTCAGGGTGGGATGGGCATACTGTCTCTCCCCTGTCAATCACATCAACAAGAGCAAAACATAGTCATCTTTAAGCTCATTTGCTGTGTGTACTGCATGTGAAAAAGGGCACCAGCCACCTGCTTATAAGCTGTCATGTGATGGGAATTTTGAAAGAAAATGAGAGACTGCAGAAAAAAAAGGTATCTAGCATTCATGTATAAAATCAATGTCTTTTAATGTGTTATGAAGGTCCTTAAAGAGTGTTTTATTATACTTTAAAATGGCAATATGTTGACCTAACATCAATGTTATAATACATTTCACACACACACACACACACACACACACACACACACACACACACACACACACACACACACACACACACACACACACACTTTTATATAATGTATACATACTGTGTATTTAAACTTATATAAACTTTAGATATCAAAGCAAAGCTCCCGATAAGAAATAATGGAAACTCTGATGATTCGTTCCAAAACCCAAAAATATTCAAATAAAAAGAATTACTACAAAATATAAAGTGAAAATTAAATAAATTAACCTGCACTTTATCTTTGAAAAGAATCCCGACAGAGCAGTGTTTCCGTGTGTGTGTGTGTGTGTGTGTGTGTGTGTGTGTGTGTGTGTGTGTGTGTGTGTGTGTGTGTGTGTGTGTGTGTGTGTGTGTGTGAACATTTACTACTGGCTTTGGACTGTGGGAGAAAACCAGAGCACTCAGAGGAAAAACCCACCAAGCACTGGGAAAACATATAAACTCCACACCCAGAAACCTGGGCTGGGAATCGAATCCTCAGCCCACAGTGACCACTATTCCGCCTTGCCACCCACAATAATTATATTACTTAATTTATATATATATATAAAACTCAACTATTTCAAATTATAGTGTCATTTAAATAATACATTTACAGCATCTAGTATATTAACTTGCATAGTAATAACATAACTGACATAAAATTGAAGAAATTGCATCATTATACAAGAGATCTGGAACATGACATGCTAATTGTAATGAAAAACCAAACCATGTTAATATTAATGAATTGTGATTGTAGGAAATGATGAAAAAAAGGAAGCTGAAAGACTGGAATTTTTGCCAATCACAAAGAAAATACTGTAAACATGTGTTGCTCAAAAGGTAAACGGTTGTGATTAAGTGGTATTTTTAATTGTTAGGTTATGAGACATTCCTCAATGCTATACACTGTATAAGGAAAAATCTAACACTTGTTCATATCTGTCATCTAGTTTTATGAGCTAATGAACAGTGTGATAGTGAAAAACATCCTGTAATGAGACCTTATTTGTAATTTGGAAACAATATGTCGAAATGCATACGTGTGAATGACGACCTGTGTTAAGAAAATATATGACTGTCACAGTGTTTTAAGCAAACAAGGAAATTGGGTAACAAGGTTTTCTGACACTTTGTAAATCCCATGCCAACCTTTGCACTTTGTTTTAAATTACAGTTAAAAGACCCAGTGTAGAGAAAGGAATATGGTGTAGAGTTCATGCCAGTATCAACGCTAAACCTACAAACATGGTCTCGGAAAACTGCGACTCCAGACACACACTCTAACACACTCAGAACACTTATTTGCCGTCTTACTTGGAATTGCATCCTCCCCTTGTCATCCTCTTGTCATCCTTATCATATTTTAACAGACGTTGGCAGAATTAGTCATGTTTTACATCACGTTTGGCTTGAACCACAATTAAGCAATATCACGCGAGAGGGAGTGCTGTTGTGAGTAATATTAGCATGGTTGTGACGGCATGAAGGTGCAGCATGAGTACACAGTTTATTATCAACTGATTATATTTTGTAAGTTTATTTAACCGGTTATTTTGTTCTGCCAACACATATCCTTCCGTGACTGGTGGAACTAAGTAACCACGACTGGCAGAGCTGGCGACCGATGTTTAGAAGGGGTAATTAAAATTGGTGAAAGTAGTTTTAAACTCTTACTGGTATTATGTAGCCAATGGGTGAAGTTAAAAAACATGAAATTGGTGGACAATCCTGTAAATCACAAGTTTCTCTTTATATTTCAACTTATTCGGCTTTAGAATATCACTCGCTCATCATCTATACCGCTTAATCCTATATTCAGGGTGTCTGGAGCCTATCCCAGGAGACTTAGGGCACAAAGTGGGGTACACCCTGGACAGGGTGCTAATCCATCGTAGGGCACACACACACACACACACACACTCACATACTCATTCACACACTGCGGTTAATTTGGGAATACCAATTAACTTAACCGTCATGTCTTTGACCTGTGGGAGGAAACCGGAGTACCCGGAGGAAAACCAACCAAGCAAACTCCATGCACACGGAGACGGGAATCGAACCTGGCTGGGAATCGAACCCGGACCCTGGAGGTGCAAGGCGACAGTGCTAACCACTACACCACTTTGGAATATCAGCTCAATTAAATTCTGGGTTTTTGGTTGGTTCCAAAATAGTGTTAAATGGAAAGTTAGTGCGCTATGTAGGTGCGCTGTACAATCCCATGAACTACACACCAAGTAGAGCCCTTGATCAGGGGTTAGCGAGCGATGTACAATTCAACCTTGTGTTAGGAGCTGTAAATAAAAGGACACTGATGATTCAAAGGCATCTCGGAATATCTTCAATTCAATTCAATTCAATTCAATTTTATTTCTATAGCGCTTTTAACAATGGTCATTGTCTCAAAGCAGCTTCACAGAAATTAAAAGAAAATGAAAAGAAGACTTATGGAAACATATATATGTTTAAGAAAAATGTGTCTAGATAATGAGATTGTCCCTGATGAGCAAGCCAAGGGTGACGGCGACAGTGGCAAGGAAAAACTCCCTGAGATGGCAATAGGAAGAAACCTTGAGAGGAACCAGACTCAACAGGGAACCCATCCTCATCTGGGAGATAACAGATAACAGAAATTGTATAACATCATGTGTGTTATGCAGATGAAAGTTCGATATAACAGAAGTTATTTAAATTAACACAAAGTCCAGTTCAGCTCCAGCTGGATTCCTCTTCATGTTGGTTTGGAGCTACACATGCTGCTCCTGAGCTCCCAGGAATATCTTGGAAGGAATTATGAAGGATGTGTTTTTTTAAAGACGACATGACGTTATCAGATGTGGTTTCCAGCTGAAAGTGCTTTTCTGATTGGGTTTGAATGTGTTTTTTGGCAGGCAGACGCTCTCTCCGCAGTGCGGCCAACCATACAGACCTACTTTCACTGATGCTGTGACTGAGAGTTAGTGTAATTAATGGTTAGTAGAACACCTGTGACTCAGAGTGATACCCATAGTTAAACTGTACACACATTGGAAATGAGTGTTTTTTTTTTTTTTTGTCTTGCACTAACAACATTTTAGTTTTTATTGTAGTAAAATTTATTGTAGTGATGAGATTTTTCCCCCTCTGTTTTTTCTTTTTCTTTACACATATTACAGTACCTCTGGGTAACATCATTCTTAAACATGTATACATATGCTGATGACACACGGTTATAGAATGTCTTAGCAAAAACAGATGAGAGTCGATTTAATTTAATAAAGCTGAGGAATGTGTAAAAGGCATTAGACCCTGAATACTTATTATCTTATTTCTATTTAATTCTGATAGGACAGAAGTATTGGTACTAGGACTGCATCTAGAAGTAAGCTTTCTGACCACACGGTAACACTGGCTGGCTTTTCTGTTTCATCATGTACAGCAGGAAAAATACCTTGGCGTGGATATAGATTCCAGTTTTTCATTTGAAGCTCATGTAGATAATAGCACTGGCACATCCTCCTTTCATCTTAGAATTATTGCAACTGATACAGAGAAACTAGTTCATGCTTTTGTAACTTCGAGATTGGATTAATGTAATGCTTAACTATCTGGAGGTTCTCCTAGGTGCATAAACAAGCTCCAGTTAGTCCAGAATGCAGCAGCCATCTTACCAGAACCAGAAGATTGGACAACATCACCCCTATATTATCCACACTGCACTGGCTCCCAATGAAATTCTGCATTGATTCCAACTACTACTATTGACCTATAAACCACCAAATGGTCTCACACCACAGTGGCTGAGGGAACTGCTGGGATTTTATTATCTGCGACACCTACGTCAATCAAAAGGTGCAGGCTATTTATTGATACCTTGTATAATGAAAACTAAAGCAGGTCCCAATAGTTTTTTTTTTCTTTTTTTTTTTTTTTTTACAAAGCCCCACAGCTGTTGTATGTGACAGCCTTCCAACTAGTGTTCAGGACTCAGACACATCATTGTCTCAGTGTTAGACTAGTATATTTAAGCTTTTGTTAATAGATTTTCGCTTGGGTAAAAGGTGTAGATCTGTAGAGGTTATGGTCATAGGTGAACTGGGATGTCTGTAGGAAAAGCATAAAGATCACCATGTGGATGATGCCACACATAGAGCCCAAAGTGGGTTGGCTGTGGCTGTGGATGAAACGTAAGTTTCCTATGACTTATAAAATTGAAACTCCAATGAGATTATTTTTGGTTCTTCAAATATTTTTCCTCATATTGTATCAGAGACATGGCGTCATCACGTCTGGCATGCTTATTAAAAATCTAGAGCTGGTTTTCTTAAAGTTGATTTGTGACACTGTCCATTTTCTATAATGATTATCTTGTGTAGGGTTGCAGGGGGCCTGGAGACTATCCCAAGGAAGCTAGAGCACAAGGTGGGGTACACACTGGATACAGTGCCAACCCATTGCAGGGCACAGGGACACACACTTACACAGTTACACATTTTGGAAACAGCAGGTCGTCTACATCATATTTTAGGACTGAGAAAAAAACCTATAAAGATTCTAGAGGAAACCCACAACGAACAGGGCAAAGCTACATGCACAAAAGGTTTTGAACCCTCAAGGCGTAAGGAGACAAGTTGTAGTAACATGGTCAGTTCCTAAAATATCAACAAAACAATTTTTTTTTTTTTTTTTTAATAATAAGATGCTGTTTAGGATCTTATATTCCTTATCAGGGACATAAAGCAGCAAAATAACTCCATAAAATAAACATGGTTGAAATAAGAACGTTATTTTTTTTTGACCAGGAGGTGGTGCACTGTGCTATTCTAGGCCTGTGAGACTTTACCTTTGTCTGTGTATTTGTGGCAGGACGAGAAGAATGGCATCAATGGTTTGGGATTTTTAATGCATTCTATAGTGGATTAACAGTAGAAATACAAAAGCTGTGGAAATTAACATTATACAATGCTTTGCAATGTTTGCTCACCGTTCTTGTATTATAAACAGCTTTCCACAGGGAAGGAATAGAGCCATGAGATATTGAATGCATCTATAAGTCAATACATCATTAAAAATCAAAAGTTGCTATTAGGGCTGGAAAATGACTATGGCTTAATATGAACCCAAACTTGCAGTTGGCTTAGAATCGGAATATTGCAAAACAAAATCTTAGATATGCTTAGGATATGCATGTGGTACACATAACGCAAGAACATAGGTGTGGCTCTTATAGTACTAGCACCTCTTGGTCGACGATCCACTTGCCATTGCCATAACCCACCCCTATGTGTCTAAACACATATTTATACTGAAGTAATCTGTAAAGAGATCTGGGTCTTCCTCTTCCTTCTAAATCTGTAAAAACCAGATGTGCAGCTGATATACAATATGGCGATTTCACTTTGTCAGGACGATTATGTTTTCTTGTAATGCACAGGAAACAAGGTGTGGCGTTTCAAAATTTTTACTTGCACTTTTTTTTTTCTGGCTAGTACAAGAGCGAGTCAAGGTTTTTCCCCCCCCAAAAAAGATTCAATCACAGAATGATGGAGCGATAATGAGCAAAACAGTAGCGGACAATCTGGGTTAGTTGGTGGAAGTAGGATTTTAGTGACGCTAGACTTGACACAAGATATGATGTTTGATTTGTATGTATGACCCATAACTATAGCCAAAGTTTATTTTTGAAAGGTCCAGAAAGTCTTCTGGAAAACAAATCATCCTAATAAAATGATTATGATTAAAATGAAAATTGTAAGATGTAAGATAAGATATTTGGTGCTTTCAACTCAGTATAACGTTATTTTGTGAGATTTGGAATGCAAGCTGTTTTGCCTCTGAAATGTCAGGAATAAAAACAATCCCAAAAACCCCTCTGGACAGGTAGGGACGTGTCTGTGCTTCGGGGAAAGAGGGGGAGAGGAATGCTGATGAAATCAATACCAGACAAAGGACCATTATGACCTCAAAGTGGTGTTGAAACACTCACAATGACAACCAACTCTTACAGTGTTAACTTGTTCGGTCTAGGCTAGTATTTGTTTTTAACATTTAAGCAATATCACACAAGAGCGAGAGCTATTGTGCTGGATATCAGCACGGCTGTGACGCAATTATAGGGCCAGCCTGAGTGCCAAAGGCACCGAATAGTTCCATTTATTATCAACAGATTATGATTTGTTTGTCTATTTAACCAGTTGTTTTGCTCGCACCCCCAGGGTCGGGTCAGGTTCGATTACCACCTTGGAGTTTGCATGTTCGCCCCGTGCTTAGTGGGTTTCCCCCGGGTACTCCGGTTTCCTCCCACCGACCAAAGACATGCAGATGAAATGAAAAGCTAGTGCGCTAGGGTGTGCAATATCTTGTCCAATACTCCAAGCTGTGCCCTGTATTAGAGGTTGGAGAGTGATTTGGAATTTGGTCTGATGTTAGGAACTAGTCAGCTTTGTGATACATATAGTTAAAAGTCCCAGTGCTGTTACTGTCTATTATTACCACTCTCATCGAATAACATTGATAATCAATTATACACCAGTAAACTGGTGACAGTATCATGGGCACCCAAGGCTTTTTCATGCTAGTAGGGACCAAAGGCTAGCCTGTCCAAACTCACGAAATCTTAATCTGACCAAGCATCCATGGAATGCGCCAGACAAACAAGTCCAATCCATGTAGGCCCCACCCCACAACACACAGCTCCCGAAGCATTGCTGCTCTTAAGTTAATTAAATATTAATTAAAAGGTGCAAATCGTTTAAAAAATTAACATGTTTTTCAGAAAATATGCACATTTTGTATTTGCACATTTTTATTAAATATTATTTCTTATTATTTTTAGAATAAATTTATGCGTTTTATTATAATTATTGTAATTATTCATTGTAATTAGAAATAATGGTGCAAATATTTTAGGACACCATAGCGGAGGATTGTTTTGATCCTTTTTTATTTCAATAGTTAAAATGTATACCTTTATATTTGCTGAAATCAAAGTACATCATGTATTTTCGCCCAGCTTATTGTGTTCATCCATGTGGAGTATTGGGCACCAGTTTAGCATTATAACGATGAAGCTGGTCCAAACATTCTTTTCTCCATCTTTTTCTACAGTAGCTTGATCTCAAACACATGGGATATGGTAACGTCTTGTAAGAGATGACTCATGTGCCCACTGATTTCCTGGCTTACTGTATTTCTGGCAATTTCCTCTCTAGGCATTTGCACTCTAATGAAAAGGAACAAAGAAGACTTTGTCCAGAATTTAAATGACCTCTTCAGCGACCTCACAAGGTTACAGGAGGTTTTTTTTTCCGATTACATCCTCACAACTGCACCAGTGCTGAATCCTTATTCAAGTATTCTTTTCTCCTTCAGCCCTCATTTTCCATAAAGACTTCCTGCATCAGCATTGGCACCACAGACCTCAGGGGGGACCCTTGTTTGGTGTTACGCTCAGGTCTCTCTCCTGCTTCCTCCAGGTTTCACAGTTTCATCCTCCCTCCCAAAAAACAAAGGCTGATGATGATAAACTACCCTAGAAGTGACTATATGAATAAATATGTGTGTGCATACTACCATCCCATCCATGTGCCTTCCTGCATCACATCCAGTCTTAGGTTAATGAAAGCGACAAAGTGAGAGTGCTAATGCTAACATTATGTTAGTTTTTTGATAGACTAGTCTTTACAGGGCGGCACGGTGGTGTAGTGGTTAGCACTGTCGCCTTGAACCTCCAGGATCCGGGTTCGATTCCTGGCCAGGCTTGATTCCCATCTCTGTGTGCATGGAGTTTGCATGTTCTCCCCGTGCTAGGTGGGTTTCCTCCCACATTCCAAAGACATGTAGGTTAGGGTAATTGGAGTTCCCAAATTGCCCGTAGTGTGTGTATGTCTGTGTGCCCTGTGATGGATTGGCACCCTGTCCAGGGTGTATCCTGCCTCATGCCCTAAGTCTCCTGGGATAGGCTCCAGGCTCCCCGTGACCCTAAATACAGGATTAAGCGGTAATGATGAGTGAGTGAGAGAGTAGTCTTTACAGAACACTTATTAAATGCCGTGCTTAATTCTCAATGCTTTATTGACATGAAATCATCAAAGCAGCAAGTATTAATACCAGCCTTTCTTTGTATACCCTGTATGTACAAAAGTACCAGTGCCTTTTTAAAAACCATGGGCAATTAAATAGGGTTTTACTGATAAAATCACCTCTTATATTCTGGGAAGCTGCACTAGATTTGTGAGAAGGCTTGAGGCACAGTCACGGTTTCAGGACATCCCAAAAGTGTTGATTGGGTTGAAGTTTTTTTTTTTTTTTTTTTCATTTCAACCATGGTAATGATTGTTTCTCAGCCCCCGTAGATGCTGATTCTGCCTCTTTTTATTTACAGTTTCTTGGGATCCTCTACATGTTAGGTTAAGGTATGTTTTCGGTTGCAAAATTAAGCTATTCAAAATTTTGGGTACATTTTGGTCAGCATGGTGGCTCAGTGATTAGCACTGTGGGCACTTTCTATATTGTTCTCCAGAGTGTTCCTTAGGCATTGTTGATGTTAAGGTTCCATTCAAAGCTTGTTGGATTCAACCTGGTCTGCTCTGGTCTCCCCTAAAGTTTATTAATCGCAAGTTAATGATATTAAATTATTTGGTCTTTTTTGTTCCATTTAATTCTCATATTTGTCACCTCCCCACAAATGCTAGAGTATCAGTCCAGGACTCGTTGGACTTGTCTTGGCCTGCTCTATACTTGTCTAAAGGTTTTTCTTTTTCATGAAGCTAGGTGTGTGGACAGTGGCATTGTTATGCTGAAACAGGTTTGAGCCTCTTATTTCCAGTGAAGGCAAACCATAATGTCGTGTATACCACGTTATGCTTAATATAGGGTCGTGGGGGGCCTGGAGCCTTTCCCAGGGGACTTGGGGCAAGAAGCGGTGTACACCCTGGATAGGGTGTAGGTTTCTTGTCTGCCAAGTGGATAAAAAATAGGAGGGTTCAGTCAGGAAGGCACTACTGTACTACATGCATAAAAATCAGTTTTAGGCAATTGTGTGCTCACAATATTATGGAAAATGCTTTGTGAAGAATCACAATTGGGTGTGATGAAGAACAGGTTAACACAACATTTGGGCCATATAGTGTTTATGAACAAGAGGAGTGCTGAAATAGCAAACATTTTATGAGCCAAATAAAAAAAAAATTACACACTTGGGCAGTTTTAGCAGTCAGTGGCACGGTGGCTTAGTGATTAGCCCTGTCGCTTTGCACCTCTGGCATGTATGTGTTTGCCCTGCAATGAATTAGCATCCCGTCCAGGGTTTCCCCCGCCCCATGCCCTAAGTCTCCTGGGATAGGCTCCAGGCCCCCCACAAACCTCGGACTAAAGTGGAATAGACAAGGAGTGAGTGAGTTAGATTTAGCAGTTTTTGCTAAACCTAAGATAACCCATAACAACCTGAATAACTTGATACCAAGGTGATTAATATTTCATTCATGACTACCAGTAGCAAATGTCAATGCACTAATAACCTAAAATGAAACACCCTTAACACATATTAAAACACACAATTTCGAATTATGCAAAGAAAATACAACAAATGTGTGTAACAGTCTAATAAATCCAAAAACTTTGCTCTGTATTTGATGCAGGCACTATGATGGACAACTATGGACTGGGGGCCTGAACGCCAATGCGGAAGTGGCGACAGGAAGCGCAGCGTAGGGATATTGTAGCATCTTTAGGAGGCTTGTTATAGTAGATTTATATAGGTTTTTTATTATTGAATCAGATTTTTTTTATTTGAGAGCACTTTATCACTGATTATTAATCATCATGATTCTGTTGGAAATAAACAATCGGATCATTGAGGAGACGCTATCGCTTAAATTCGACAGCGCGGCTAATGGGTGAGTTAGCACGGAGCTAATGCTAAGAAGCTAATAGGTTTGAAAACGACACGCCTTAATATAGACACAAGTCATAATATAATGTAATATAACCGTGTTTTATAGCAAATAGATGAAAATGCAATGGGTCTTTTTGGAGGGCATTAATCCTGTCAGATAATGGTTAATGATATTGAAAGTCTAAAAATATATCATTAAAGAAATGAAGCAAAGATCAGTAGCTAGTTAACGTTTGTTTTGGTAAAATCTTGTATATTTTAGCTTGAATCTATTTAACTTTAAAATGCATTGAGTTTAATAAAGCTTATTTATTGCTTTAACAGATTAATGCTTTAGTTAGTTAATTAATGCCACCTAGATTCAGGTAGCCTGCAGGTTAAATCTGTGTGACACTACAGTAAGTAAGTAATAAAGTATTGTTTGCACTGAGATTTGTTTGGGGTTCATTGGTCTGTATGTTGCATATTTCGTCAAAGTGATTTTAATTGAAATGATTGATTGTTTCTTTGCTACTTAAGGTGTTTCCACCAATCAGTCTGCAAACAGAGCTTTTGCCATATAAGGTGGTTTTGTGCATTGGCTCCCGCCCCTGACAGCTCACAGATTTATAGCAGCTTCTCACTTCCCCATGTCTCTGCAACCTAACCACTGCTGATTGATTCAGCTTATAAATTCTGATGATCTGATGACAGACAAATTTAGTTTCTTTTTTATTTATTTATTTTAATACTTTTATTTGACAGCTAGAAACAAACGTCTTGCGTCACATCATCATGTAGTCTGATCCCTGAAACCGCGCTGAACCGTAGTAACAAGTTAATGCCCAGGTGCTCGTTCTCATACCTTATTCTCTGTGATGCAACAACTTAACAACAGGTGATTGTTTAGCGGAAATACGCGGCGTGTTTGAGTCAAACCGGGATATGTGATTGCACAGAACAATTTTAAAGAGTTAATATATATAATAAATTGCTTTAGTCCTCTAAATAATCTTCTGCTACACTAATGCATTTATCCTGCCACAGTAATTCTACACTTCAATCAGATCTTAAATTTCCAAGGAGGGGTTTCTTTTAACATTTTTCCACCATTTTTCATCAAAGTTCAATAATAAACTTGAAGCCATGAAAAAGAAACGGCTACCTTTTCATCCGGGCAGTGCTCTTCCCATTTGTGTTTGCAAATCCTCTAGTGGTTTAGAGGATGTACAAGGGATGTTCGAGTCAAACAGGGACTTTTGATTTTGCAGGAGACAGTTATAAAAGAGTGTTTAAAACTCCCTTTATTTCTCTTTATTTATGCGCTTATCCGAGTCTGATCATGGCTTCAGTATACTGATGAGAAAAAATGTGTGTGTGTCTGTGTGTATATATACAGTATATGTATATTATATTTTACATATATATATACACACACACACACACAAGGATCTATCCAATGACAAATTATGAAGCACTTTTGTAAGTCACTCTGGATAAGAGCGTCTGCCAAATGCCTAGATGTAAGTGTTAAAGGAGTTCCTGGGAGGCCAGGGTGTCAGACGTGAAGCAGGCAGTCTGATCATGGCTCAGGTTTACTGATGGAACTTTCTACCATGATGGAATCGAAGCAAGTGACATGCTGAGCTAAGTGCTTTAGTGTAGCAGGGGATTATATAGTTCTGTTATTCTGCACAATCTAAAATCCCAGTTTGACTCGAACACACGAGTAACACATTGTAAGAAATGTATAACTGGACACGTCGATTTGCGTGATGTGTTAGTTCTTTCCGGTTTTTCTCTCAGCAACTTTTTCTGTGTTTTAATAACCTCAAAGGAGAGGGAAAAAAATAGAGAAGCTATTGAGGTAGCACTTGTCTTTAGCAGTTATGACGTAAGTGATAACAGGAACTAGCTTGTCTATTTTGAGTTAGAGTACTGACAAGGCTTTACTCACTTTAATACCAGGCCTGCAGATCTTGCGACTGGGAGGAATACCACCTTGTAGGATTTGCAGGATGACTTTACAAGATCTCCAGCAAACAGAATTTGAAAAAAGCTGCTGAAATTTGTCTCATCTAGTACCTTTATGCATGAGATCCAGCTCCTGCTTCCTCCTACAGTTTTAACTTCCTTTTACAGTTTTAATGAAGTCTGACTTCTGACCCAAGTTCACATCAAGTTGCCGTTAATTTTTTTTTTTTGTCAGACAGATTTTATTTACATCCGTTGCTTCACCTTGGGAAAAGCTACTGCTAGAAGTTTGGCAACGTTTCCTTCCTTTAACCTTTCCCCCTCCCACAAGCTCCTGATAGAATGATCTCTTTAAAGATGATCGAGCTGTCGAGTGTTAGGAAGGCCTTTGAAGTGTAGACTTCATTGAAAGAGAACTGAAATAGTTTGTTTAACCCAGTGTTTTATCTCACATTTTTATTTCATTATTTTTTTTCCTAAAATAATTACCAGGTGTTACATAAACCAACATCATTTTAAAATATATATATATTTTTTATTTACCTTTTTAACCATTCTTGTTTCATTTTTTTGTGACCAGGAACAAGCCTGAAGCAGTAGAAGTTACATTTGCTGGTAAGTGTGTGTCTGTGTGTGTCTGTGTGTGTCTGTGTGTGTCTGTGTGTGTCTGTGTGTAAATACACAAGTGTAATCCAGGGAGTGGATTAATCAATAATCGAAACCCCATATTTAAAACCTATGTAGTATTGCACCTTCTTACGTACAAAAGAGACACAACAATGAATAAAGAGTTGAGTATAAGACATTTCTACATCCATAGAAGAATTACAGCACATCTGTGTATGTGTGTGTGTCAGCGTCAAAGTATTTAACGGGTTGTAGTGTAAAGAAGCTTAGTGTGATTTATTTGGTTGTTGTTTGAGCTAAGAGTTTGAGATGTCGGTCGAAGTGTGAACACTATTTTTGAGAAACTGGGCGTGGTCCCTGCATCTAGCGAAAAGAAACAACTGAAACACACCACCATCCTGATCAACAGGTGTAACGGCTGTCCACTCTCTTGGGAAAACCTAATGGATGGATCTGTCTGCTTTAAAGTGATATGCAGATTCTTCAGCCTAAATGCAAAACTGTGTCTCTGAGCCACGCCCCTAATCGAGCTCAGGATTAGCCTCGGGTGAAGGCTCTTGTATTCGGATCGGGACTGAAAAACATCTTATAAAGGGTTAATACCTCTGGCAGTCTGAGAAAACTCACCGCATGACACATTGGCTAAATTCAGACACAAAAAGGCGAGCCTACATTTCCTCTGGTAGGTGTAAATTTTGAATTATAAAAAGTTATAAAAAAGGGAAAATAAGCCTGCAAGGTAATACAAGTGACGCTTTCCTTTGCAAGCACCGCTAATAATAATATTAATGTGAACGTTGGCGAGCAGGTAAGTGAGGAGGCGGGAGCACGGTACAGGTCAATCATACCTAGTGTGAAAGTGGCCAATAAAAACCCTTTCCTCAGCCTCAAAAAAGTAGAAACAGGAATCGAGGTAATAAACAGGACTGATGGCATTGCATAGCGCGCAGGGCCAGGCGTAGATAGATGCAACACTCTTGATGAAGACGGCACCACGAGTCGGTTAAAGTGTACCCTAAACCACTGTTTTCAAGAGAATTCGAGATCTGGAGCGTCCTCGGGTCAAAATTCACACATTCATCGTTCACACTTCAATCATCTAAACTATTTCTAAACTGTTTTATTGCTTTGCACTTCACATTCTTCATATATTTGCATTGTTCATGCTCAAAATAAATTTAACTAAACTCTCGCATTGAACAATTGTTTGATGTCGTAGATTTTGATGGCGTGCTCTACCACATCTCAAACCCCAATGGCGACAAGACCAAGGTGATGATCAGCATCTCGCTGAAGTTCTACAAAGAGCTGCAGGAGCACGGGGCCGACGAGGTACGAGCTTCCCATTAACGATTCCACTTGTTTACTAAGCACATTTGGCTTTTATATATAAGTGTGTGGAGATCCAGCCCTAACACAAAGTTGATTAATTATAAACCTTATAAGGCTTGAATATTTCTCATTTAGTTACATGAATATACATGGGATCAGAAAGAAACCTGGACTGATGCATTGGTGACTCCAGCTCACAACTGTTAATGACATGAAAATGATACAAAAAAGAAGAAAAAAATAATATTCAATAATAATTGTGGAATAGTGGATGGTAAGTAATGAATGTTTAAGTGGTAGAATGTGATCTGAGACACATGTTTTAGACGTGTGTGTGTGTGTGCGCATTTAAACACCCATCCAGTAACCAGTATTGGGTCGATATAAATAAATAAAACCAGTGTTTCCTTTACATAAAAAGGAAAAACTTATACGATTTCTAATTCTGTAGTAAATAGCGACATAAGATGGGAACTGGAAAAGAAATTGACTTTTGAAAGTTAGAAAGGTTCACTTGTAAAGACTTCTTCCACTGAGCCATATTCCACATATGGTGCAGGACTTTTATATCTGTATAGTAGGTTTAGCTATCAATGTGGCTGTAGCTATATAGACGCTATGCATATACAGCGTATACCTCATGAGACTGAGTTTCTCGAAAGCAAGCACAAGAATGATGTTAGTGGTCAATACTTCAGTTCTTGAACTTGGAAAAAAAAATATGACAAAGGTTTCCTGGATTTATGTTTTTTTTAGTCCAAGGTCGCCAAAAAAAGATGAATCTAGTACTCTGAATATCAACATTTAGCAACGTACTAAGCACCTAAAGGGATAAGAAAGGAGTCCAAAAAAACCCTAAGCAAAGTGACTCGTGGAGATACAGTCGAATCCCGAAATTTGTAGGGGTTACATTCCTAGAGTACTCTCAAATTCTGGATGTGGTCAAAAAAATGCATGCAAAGGCCTGTTTTATAGTATAAACCCTAAATATGATCCCAAAACTATTTTTCATTTCAAACTCAGCTTAATACATTACCTTTAAAAAAATAGGATGTAAAGGTAAAGCCATGTACTGTACAGTAAAACGAAACGTGAAAAATTATATATTGCTGTGAAAAAAGGCATAAAAAAACAGCAGAGGATATTTGTGGTTTCTGTGTGTGTGTGTGTGTGTGTGTGTGTGTGTGTGTGTGTATATATATATATAGAAACTGAAGCACTGCCCAATTTAGTGTTGGAGGTTTCATGGCTAAATTTGACCAGCCTGGTGGTGGTCAAACAGAGTTACGGTGTGGAGGAGCCCCAAACAAGCGCATCACCCAAAGTGAAGCATGGAGGTGGATCAGTGATGGTTTGGGCTGCAATATCATGGCATTCCCGAGGCCCAATACTTGTGCTAGATGAGCGCGTCACTGCCAAGGACTACCAAACTATTCTGGATGACCATGTGCACCCAATGGTTTAAACATTGTATCCTGAAAGCAGTGTCGTGTATCAGGATGATATAATAATTTAAGTCCCACCTTCATGCTTTAGGTTTCTGAACTGTCATCTTAGATGAGACTGAATTCCTGTAACCAATCATGATGAGGAAGGTGTGATTTATTTTTTTAAACTTTGACCAGAACCTGGCTAAAGGTTTTGCAACATTATTAGTATATTTTTTTAATCATCATTACTTCTAAATCTCTTAATTATGCATGAATATGGTTTAGTCACTAAGATTAATAAAGTTGTGCTAAATTGAGCTAAAAACACACTGATTTAAGCCTCGCCTTCATGCTCTAGATTTCTAACCAATCGTAGACGAGACTGAATTGTTGTAACCTCTCATATAACATGTGGGATTTCATAATTTCATACAGAGACTTGCTGACAGTTTTTCAGTCATTTTTTACAAATATTTTAGTGTCCATTGTTCTTTAAATTTATACATAAATGTGCTTTAGATACTGAGATAAATAAAAAAAGTCACAAATAGTGTGCTAAATTGTTCTGAAAACGAAAGGTTTCTAACCAATTATAGACGAGACTGAAATCTTACAATAACCAATCATGACTCTGGAGGTGGGATTTATTTTCCTCACGCAGGCTAACAGGCTTGCAGTTGCTGTTCATTATTTTAATGATCATCATTATGCTTTATATAAATCACTTAAGTTTTACATCAAGGTATATGAAATCTATATATAAATAAGTCCCGCCTTTTGGTTCAAGGTTTCTAACCAATTATAGACGAGACTCAATTCTTGTAACCAATCATTACACAGAAGGTGGGATTCCCACACATATAAACACACACACACATACAGTTACATATTGTATATGGTATTTTTTTTTTATTTTTTATTTTTTTATTTTTTTTTTGGGTGATGGATTAACATTCAAATATTTTGCCAAATTATACAAACTGGAAATAATTATAGTTTTAATGAAATTCCAAACTCCACTTTTGAGAAGAAAATCGGTCTTTTGTCGTTAAGATTTTGTCGTTAAAATTTTCAGCTAATTTTCTATTGAGACCTGTTTTAATAGTGAGAAAACGAATATAGTAGTAGTTCCTATTGTGTAACCACAGACTAAACTAAAAGTGATTTATTAATCAAATATTTCATTTTAAATCAGCTGTGCTTTTAGTTTTCAACGGCCCGGTTGAGGCTCAATGAGAGGATGATGACATTCAGGACGCTGTGCTGCGTTTTTGTAACAGGAAGTGCGTCTGACTCACCTCTGATACAGGAAGTCTCACATTTTAGAGAAGCCCTAAAATGGGTCGCACACTCACTCCGAGGACTCACGGTCAAAGGAAATTAGGCCCAAGTTATCATCTGACAATTTGTCCTGCGTTTGAATTAAAATGATAGAGCCAGGGGGATTTCCTTATCACCAAGGATGTGGTGCGCTGTTCCCAGACCATGCAAACCAATATTCAAACTTCTGCCTGCTTCATGACAAAAGGGTGGCAGACGTGGTGCGTGCGAACTGAACGCAAATTCGAAGGAAACTGGAGCAAAGTTACACACGGTCTCGTGCACAAAGTCTCGGCTCTTAAAAAATGTTTATTCTAGATCACAAGAAGCCATGAATGAAGTTAAGAAAACACAACAGTGAACAGATTTGGTTTGTTGATTATGCTAAGATGGCGAGATGATTTGATGAAAAAATCATCTGGTGGGTGTAAGCGTTTTTATGCTTTTATAATGTTAGATATAGTCTAAATTCTATGCGAATAAAGTATTGTGAAAATGCTTTAAAGCTTTGCTGAATTGTTGGTGAGGATGGTTGCTTTTGAAGAAATATTGTTTGTTTATGGAGAAATTCTGTATGAAACCTTCACCAGGAAGTTTTTCCATATTTTTGGAAATACTTTTTTCTTTCTTTCTTTTAAACATAGAATATGATTGATTTAGAGATGCACAACACTACAGATTATCACAAAGTAAAGTTTTGACAAAATAAGTTACGACAAGGTACTGACATTGCCCGAAAAAAATATAGAGTATCATGCAAAAGTCTTGAGCCCGCCCTCATTTCTTCATATTAAACTATAAAATTACATTGGAACAAATGTTTTACTGTGATGAGCTGTAAAGGACCATGGATGCCAGTGGTGACAATTGTATTTATTCCCATTTTGTATGACTGTGATAGGACCTCCAGTCAACATTTACACTTGCATTCACACACTACAGACATTTCTGGAACGCCAGTTAGCTTAATCTGCATGTCTTTGGACTTTGGGAGGAAGCCGGAGAACCCGGAGGAAACCCGCCAAGCAGGGGGAGAACATCCAATCCCCATGCACACAGACCCAAGGCAGGAATCGAACAGGGACCTGGAGGGGCAAGGCGACAGTGCTAACCACTAAGCCACTAAAGTTATCACTTTGTTTTAGTCGTACCACATCTCTTGTCTCACTCACACTGGAGCCCATCTCTGGGAACTTCGGGTGCGATGGGGGGTTCCACGGTGCCAGTCTATTACGGGCATACAAACCCATGCACATATACACACAAATACACTACAGGAAATTTGGAAATGCCAGTTAGCCTAATCTATGTGTCTTTGAGCTGTAGAGGAAACCTAGCAAGTACAGGGAGAACATGCAAACTCCACGCACACATCCTGCCACAAATCCTTTCAGTAATGATTTGTTTACTATTTATTAGAGATGCACCCATTGCAATTTTTTTTTTGGGCTGAAACAGATTTCTGATTGTAAAATAACTGCAATTGACAGTACACACAAACACTTTTATTGTTTTTTTTCTTTAATGAAAAATTCAGTTATATGTATATAATAAAACACAAACTTCAAAACTGCAGAAGGGTACAGGACTTTCTCCAGGTTACTCAGAACATTTTTGTGCAAATAAAATCCAATGATCAAACATTTAAATTCAACAGGGACAAGTCAAGTGAGGGCTATCTCATGAGACACTAGTTTTTAAGGTGTGGGACAAAAGCACAGACGCACAATTTTTGTAAAAATGAGCAAGAATACAAGCTACAGGCTGGTCGATCGGTGCATCCCTACCTTTTGCCAGCACTGGTACTGTATTCAGACCTGCACTGTGAGTTTGTATCTGTTCCTTGAGTCATTCTATGCATTCTAGGAACACTTATCTCTAATTACAACCAGGGCTTATTCTTCACATAGTGCAACTGTGCCTGCAACAGCATAATAAGCTCGATCAGCAGGTTAAGGCTCTGGGTTAGTAATCAGCGGTTCAACCCTTAGGTCCACCAATCTGCCACTTGGGCAAGTCACTCAACCCTGTTTGCTCCAGGAACACTATATCATCACTGACCCTGTGTTCTGATATCAACTTTCTAAGCGAGTACAGTATATGCAAAGAAACGAAGTTCATTGAGCAGTAATGTACATATATGACAAATAAAGATTTAACTTAAGCTAAAGACGATTTTAGCTCAGCTCTGTGATGACTGATGAGAAGCGTATTTCAGAATTATCAGTACAGAGCTCTGTTTAGTTACGATGAATGTTATGATAAAATGTATTTAAAGTAATACCGCTGTGTTTGATTTCAGCTGCTCAAGAGGGTGTATGGAAACTTCCTGGTGCCAGCAGAAGATGGTAAGATCCTTTAAATGTACTCAGTCTGTAACTCAGACTTGTGTAGGCGGTACACATTTTTAATTTTTTTATATAAATTCACAGTTTATTCCCCTTTTTATTTGATAGGTTTGTTTTTCACCAGTGTATGTTTTTTTTTTCCTTTGCATTTTTTTTTTTTGCACACAAAACCCAGATGTTCAGCTCCATGTTTTTGTTTCTTTCTTTCTTTATGTCTGGTGTCCATTCTTAGACATGTAAAGCTGTCTTGGAATTAGGGATGAATGGGTTGTAGGGTTTTATAAGGGGTTTACAAATGCAGATTGTACTTGTAAACGCACACTGCATGTTTACTTTATGTTTATGTATTGTTGAAAAGATCAACTAGTTATTTTCCTGAACTGGCTGTATGTGAAGAAATTATACAATTTTATTTCATTTATTTCAAAGTTTTTGTTGGAAATGCTACTACTGAGGTTTTTAGGGGAAAAAAATGAAATTATATATGATTTTTTAATTTTTTTCCCCCCCACAGGCTACAACGTGTCTTTGCTCTTTGACCTGGATAATCTGCCAGCCAATAAGGAGGAGATGGTCCACCAGGCAGGCATGTTGAAGAGAAACTGCTTTGCATCTGTCTTCGAAAAGTACTTCAAGTTCCAGGAGGAAGGTCGCGAGGGCGAGCAGAGAGCCGTCGTCCATTACAGAGACGACGAGTCCATGTAGGTGACGCAACCATTCCGAATATACAAGTATAAGTATATTTTCCTCAGACGAGGCGGAATCTTATCTGTGTCTCCTCAGCATGACTTTGTCGTCTCTCCGGTTTCAGGTACGTGGAGTCAAAGAAGGACCGTGTCACCGTCGTGTTCAGCACGGTTTTCAAGGATGACGATGATGTCATCAT
Organism: Clarias macrocephalus; assembly: GCA_011419295.1. Taxonomy (NCBI): domain Eukaryota; kingdom Metazoa; phylum Chordata; class Actinopteri; order Siluriformes; family Clariidae; genus Clarias; species Clarias macrocephalus. The sequence goes on from JAAGKR010003749.1 coordinate 23,858, forward strand.
TGGAAAAGTGTTCATGCAGGTGTGTATCCTTGGAGATTTTTATTTAGTTATTAAAAATCATGGCTGCCTCGCTATGATCTCATGTCATTTGTGAACGTTTCCCAAAGAGCACACACTATTTGCTGTTACAATATAGATCTTATAAACACATGTTTTTCTCTCCAAACAAAGGTCTCATCATTTCCAGTCCACTATGGGTGTGTCTCAAATCACACACCTTGTTTACTAGACACCACATAAAGACTTTTTTGGATGTGATCCAAGTCTCTCTCTATCTATCTCTCTCATATATACACACACACACACACACACACTATTCAGTATGTAGGACATATTAAAATAAGCTTGAAACATTTCTAAATCCACATCCTGTCTAATACATAGGGAGGAGACACACACATGGTCACAAACATCAGCTGTAATACTGTACCAAATTATGCGCCCTATTTCCGGTATAGGATAATAGCATAAACCCCATGAGAAATGTACATTATGTACCATCACAGCAATCCCTGGGGGGCGTGTCCAAAATCACATATGCTGTTCACTTCATACAACATTGATCGTGGATGTTTCCTAAATCAACCACTAAACCACTTTTCATTAAATAGGCCACAATAAGACAGTGATTAAGGCAGTAAGAATGTGGCCCTGTCCCAAATTACACACTACATTTACTTGATAGGACACCATAACCAATGTACTCAGTGGAAGGAGGTCCTATTTTCCTAGATGTCCCAATTCCCTCCATGTCTATAATGTGTCTCAAATGATGCCCTACATTAAGGATGGACATCACATAAAGACCTTCACATGTATCGTACTATGATATTGGCAGTGGTTGTGTCCCAATTCACACTCACTCTGCCTGTTCACTATATAGGCCCCCTAAATGTCTTACTGTGGTTATTCTGCTCTGGACTTGACTCACACCTCCTATTCACAGCTTTAAGGCTACCTGAACACCACCAGAAATGCCCTTCATGGAAGTGTCCCAAATCTTTCACACAGTTCTGAATAAAATCACAAATGTTCTTAATGGAAGTGTCCCAAATCTTTTACCCACTTTACTACATAGGCTGCATGAATGCAATCGCAAATGCCCTTAATGGAAGTGTCCCAAATCTATCTAGTTTACTATATAGGCTGCATGAATGCAATCGCAAATGCCCTTAATGGAAGTGTCCCAAATCTATCTAGTTTACTATATAGGCTGCATGAATGCAATCGCAAATGCCCTTAATGGAAGTGTCCCGAATCTCTCTAGTTTACTACATAGGCTGCATGAATGCAATCACAAATGCCCTTAATGGAAGTGTCCCAAATTGCAAACCCAATTTACTACATGGGCCACATAAACACCATCATAAAGATCTCCATCTTTTGTTTAAGCATCTTAAATCACACACCCTTTTCTTCGCATAAGCAACATGACCACAGTCAACAAAGGCCCCCCGAAGACATGTCCCAAATCACACCCTGTTCAAGGGCATGACCACATGAACACCATCACATCGTCCATCAGGACTGTGTCCGAATTCAAACACGTTATTCACCATGTATTCCACGTTAAGTCCATCACTGATGTCTCCTCAAGTCTGCTGTGGACATGTCCCTATTCACATCCCTTATCAGGTGAAGGGCATCCATCCAGTTTGTATCCATGGAGATTATCAGGATGGACAACACACAGCTCATAACTCGTCGAAGCGGTGTCAGGTTAACACATATAGACAGCTCCTCTCTTTCGGAGTGTGTGTGTGTGTGTTATTCTTGGCCTGCTGCTTCGTGTCTTCACTCGTCTGCCCTTACTTTGGTGTAAATACACAACTTTTCCATTAAGGAATGTTATGAAACCTTCTGAATCCATGCGTGGCCTGAGTGAGCGATTATTGCACTGATCTCCTTAAACGAGTCTTGCTTTAAAAGGAGTAACGTTTGTTCTTCGGTTTGGCTGTAAAATAAAATGTGCTCAACGTTTCATAATCCAGATGTAGTCCATCACCCAGGACATTTTTATAATTATTATTATTGTTTTTGTTTTTTTCCCCCTGGCCCAGCTTGAGTAGCTACGAGAAAGGACAGCTTAAACCAGTTTATCACACTGTACTACTGTATTTAAATCACATTTTCCTCAATAGACTTCTCTTACATCTGCATTTACATAATACTTTTCTTTTTAACAAATTAACATAATTCCTAGGAGATATCCATAATGTTTATTGTCCCAGGTGGAATATAATTCCTGCATCATGGCTTCCCTGAAATTTACATTTCCAGTTTCTTCTCCGTAATTTAATCATAGCCAGTTTCCACCCATCAATACTGCATTCCACAATCAAGGCTACAACTATTAACCAGGGAGGGCGAACACTACCACGCGTTTCCTCCAAGCCACATAATGCCGGCCAACTGCATCTTTTTAAACCGCTTGCTCACATAACGTTGGGAGGAGGGCAGCTCTATCCGCTCCTGCTGCTTACGTGGGCTTACAGACACATGATTGGTTAGAGCCGCGGTTGATGGGAGAACGCTAGAGTGCCTACTCCCGAGAGAGCTTGGCCAATCAGCTCCTTTACGCTCCTTACACACTTGTGATCTCCAGACGTAGGGCGTGCACTTTTCTGCTGCTGAACTCGGAGGCCTGAAATGTTATTTTTCTAGCCAATAAGAAACGGGACTTTCTAGAAACCTGAGCGCAGGAGCTATGCAAATTGTTTTCTTGCCTGCAGTGACACCATACCAGGCAGGGAATTTGAACGTCATGTGAATGTCCAAAAATTATTAATAAGTTAATTTTGTTTAATAAGTTCCCTTTAAAGCAACAATACTGTGTAAAAGTAGTTTTGAGGAATAGTTCACCATCCTTCATGAAGGACTTTTTTTTTTTTGCTTTTCATTTTTGGCACGTTTTGGATCTTATTTTCAGTCCAGTCTCTGTACCTGAGAAGTTTCAGAGGAATTTTTTCCCTCTGTTATGTCACACAGTGCCCTATGATTCATTCAAGCATAAAACCACCTAACTGAAGGCGTGACCCAGTGAGAACCGGGTGCAGACGATGACAGATGATTAGTATACTGGTGATGCTGAATGCTGAGAGGTTGGAACAACCAATTTTTAAATTGTAGCAGTAAAACATCTGTTCTCGTTTCTACATCATTTAATTTAATGTATAGTAGAAATGAGCAGGGCTCAAGACTTCTGTAGATTGTAGGTTTATTTTTGTTACTGGATTTACAGAAGCATTTTCAGTTTTGAACAAGAGACAATCCTGAAAACGGTCTGTTTTCTTTGTGGTGTTAGCTAAAGAAGCAGATAAATTTAAATGCAAATAAATTTCCAAGGCAATGGGCGACTTGCAAAGTTTTTTGCAACTTTTGTGAAGATAGGAAAATACCGCACTGAAGGTATAAATAATAAAGCTGGAAAGTACAATGTCATTTTATTCCAGTCTTGGCATGGCATCTCATTCCTTCCATGGATTTAAGCACAGCCTTCCAATTGGAGGCACAAAGTCTTGATTTCTCACCTAAGATAAATGAAGCGTTTCTTCTTTTCTGTGTGACGAGGGAGCTCATCGATGTACTAAAGCTGATGCACGTGGTGATTTGTTTCCATGCAGGAGTTTAAAGAGGGCCGGCGTGCGAGTCACACAGCTCCTCAAGTGCTGTTCAACCACCGAGAGCCTCCTCTGGAGCTGAAGGACACGGACGCCGCGGTGGGAGACAACATCGGCTACATCACTTTCGGTATATACTTTCGTCGCTGTGTTTTTAACAATCCAGAAACAGGGGTAGTAGTGAATTAGTGCTTCACCTACACCTTACTTATATAGACTTGATGTTTAATTTAAAAAAAGAAAAAAATCAGCTTCACTGTTCATCAACTTCTTTGTCAATATCTCTGGAACTATCCTAGAAAGAGAGACACTTTTATTCAGCATTATATTCCCCTTAACTGCTGTTTATGTGATGATGAAGATGATAGGAATTACTGTCTAACTCGTCGCTCCAAAATCTCCTTTAGATCAAGATATCATGCTTGTGCAGGGCTATAGTCGTTTAGTCTTGTACGTTGAGGCGGAGTCATCCTAAAAGAGACCACGCCCAAAAGGATAGAAATGTCTCTTTATAGCCTCTGGCAAAATACATATCCGTGACCAAGCTCCAAGCCGTATCATTTCTTTACTGCTCGAACAAACAGCGTCCTGTCGCATGTGTTTCAAAACCACAACACTTGACTTCTCACGCAGGCTACATGTACAGTGTACACAGTTTGAGCACTGCAGCTAATTTGATGAGACTCACCACAGTTGAGTTGTTTTGAATGACTTCCATCACAGATTCTCGTCCCTGGTCCCTAGAGTACCCTTTACCCTGCACTGTTTAATGCTTAATACGATGTCACTCTGGCCCAATACAAATCTCTTTAAACTCAACAACCAAGCAACAAATTCATTCCTCTGAAGAAGACATGGCATTTTTTCCATTCATAAAGCAAGCAGTGTGATTGAAACACCGGAATAAGTGCATTAGTGTAGTAGGGGATTATATAGAGAAATAAAAGGAAGACTTACTCTCATAACCATCTTTTGTTATTCTGCAAAATGAAAAGTACTGGATTAACATCTTCCAGACAACTGAAACGCAGACGCAAATGGGAAGAGCACTGCTGCAACGAAAACATAGCCGTTTCTTTTTTTCCACATCTTTAAGGTTAATATTGAAGTTGAAAAAAGGTTGAAAAGAGGTTAAAGGCAGTGTTTTATATTTGTTCTGTAACACCCATCCTTGGAATTTACAGATCTGATTGAAGTGTAGAAAGGTTGGGCATGTTACTGGTGACAGATGCTTTATGTCTGTGTGTCTTCTGTGTGTCGTCAAACATCCATTTCCCTTCTAAAGTGTCCCGATGCTTTTATCCAAGAGTAGCCTCACACCACACGAGGCCCACAGCTCGTCTTTTAGGCCGTGACTCAATGTTGATTTTAGCAGGCTCGGCCAGGAAGCGTTCACCGTTTATTGACACCGTAAATATCGTCGAAGGTTCCGTCACCTTGTAGAAATATGTCACACAGAGCTTCTCCCCACCCACATGCACGTGTTTGGGATGCACATAAGATGAATATTAATAGTACAACTACAGAGAACCGGAAGAGTATCAGAGATCATCGAGGAGTGAGGAATAAAACACAAAGAGGCGTGCAAGTTTTAGGAAAATAAAGATCGAAGGCGTGGTGCGATGTGGACCGATACAGAGCACCATGAAGATGATTAGAAGATGATGAAGATGACAACACATTCTGAAGTTTTTTATTTTACTGCCGTCATATTAGTATTCAATAACAAGACATGATGATTAATTATTCCTTTATAGGTGAATTTTATCTGTCAAACAAGTTGACTTCTGCTATTATTTATAATGTAACCATCATTCCACATCATCTATTTTTCTCTTTTGAAGCTACATAGAAGGATAGATAGATAGATCGATCGATGAGTGAATAAAGCAAAAGAAAAAAAAACTTTATTAAGAAAGCACAATAACTTAATTACCCGAGTCCTTTGACTGCATTTCATAAATGTAAAAACATTTCCAGATGGAAAACTTATTACAAGGAAAGGTTCAAGTCAAAGCAGTACTTGTGATGAAATTTCTCACGAATGAAGCCGTAAAACCGATTGACATTTACAGAACACTTCAAGCACAGTACAGTGATGAGACTCTTGCCCGCAGTGAAACATTTGAATAATGCAAATGTTTTAAAGAAAATTCGTTCGTCCATGAACCCTAATGATCCCGGTCGAGGTGGTTCGGAGCACACTGCAGCATTGATCGAGTGGGACACCCGGTCCTTTAAAAATCATTGTGTGTACATTGTGTGAGTTACCCAAGTTATCCAATCATTGTCGAACACCGCTGGAGCACCACTGGACACTGGCTGGGAGTTGTTTCTGAATGACAAAAGAATGAAGACGGAGCTTTATTTTATAATTAATGTACTAATACAATCACTGAATACAGAATATACAAAAATGAAAAGAGGATACATCCTGTAAACGTTTTTTAACCTCTCCGACCCCAGGTGTCATCTGGAACAGTCAGGGTAGGAAGGTTGTCATTGGTGTTTAATAAAAGTGGGGCAAATATTGCAACTATTACATCAGCTGTGTTAATTTGTGCAAGAAAATACCTTCCCGTAGTTAGTTTCAGGTGGTGTTATGTTGCATTCCAGTCATTTGAACTTGGTGCAAAAATTAAGATGAACATGATTTCATTTTATTTGCAGTACTTTCTACATGGACCCTGTTAGTAAATCTAAAAAGTTTTGCAGGTTATCAAATTGAATTTGCACGTTTTTACACATCAATAGCTTTGTGTCGTCTGGTTTATAAAGCTAAATTTGTATTTAGAGGTATATAAAATAACATTTTAAAAATCTTATATTGAGCACAGTTACTGTTTGTAATATTATTAGTGGTGCTCATGAAGCAAAGCATCACTTGTATTATCTTGCAAGCTACGTCTTTATTTTATTTAATTTTTTTCGGTACAAACTTTGATGCGTAACAAGTTCCTTACCGTTTGTTTTAGACCCATAAATGAGGTGTCAAATCGTGTGGCTTATTCGGGAATGCTTGCCAATGATTATTGGGGAATTCGAAATAAATTTTACCACATTTGAAGAGACTTGCATGCTGTGTCAGAACATGCACAGTATAAGTTGGGGCGCATGAGATGCCGAACCTGGACAAAAACTAAACTGGATCCCGTTGTCATAAAGACAGGGCTGGGCTCATTTTACTCAGGCAACCAATCAGTCTCTCATGGTCATTTTGAAGCTGTCAAGCCACGCCTTAGGCCCGAGTTTTGCCACAGCAAGCACCACTCACATTTTCTTCAGAAAATGAACCTCTCTCGTTATTCTTGTTGCACGAATCACTATAGTGCATTCTGACCTGTTTACGCGCTTTATGCAACACTTGAGTTGAGTAAAGGTTTTTTTTTTAAATCCCCTACAGTCCTGTTCCCTCGTCATACCAACGCCAACGCCAGAGACAACACCATCAATCTCATCCACACCTTCCGTGATTACCTGCACTACCACATCAAGTGCTCCAAGGTAAGTCTCCCTTTTCAGAATGCTTCTGATTTTTTTTTCTTCTCATAAATATCTCCTGCAAAACCAAATCCAGTTCTTCTGTGACCTCACACCAACTGGCTGAAGGACAGAGTGGGATAAAGTCCATCATGCTGTGATGTGATGTGATGATGATGTGCTCTGCATGTTTTATCCAGGCTTACATCCACACTCGCATGAGAGCTAAGACCTCCGACTTCCTGAAGGTTCTGAACCGCGCTCGTCCCGACGCCGAAAAGAAAGAGATGAAGACGATCTCGTGAGTATCTGAGCGAACGCGAATGGGTGTGGCTGTGCAGGAGTTGATGTGCTCGCCCCGTAGTCAGCCCATGTCGCTATGCTCAAACTAACCACAAGAATTGATACGGTTTAGGAGGCTCATAATACACAATGTTCGTGAAGGAGCTCTTGTACTTTGAAAGGAGGTATATGGTGTGATTTGGCTGTTTGGGAACGACTTCCCCCGTCTTCTCTCACTGCCATATTTATCCATAAAACCATCTCAGAACTTATGCTTGCTTAGTTAAAGAAAACTATAGTGGAAGAGATTAAGAGTATTTTACAGCGGACCACAAAAAAGTTCCGCAGTGTTCATCTCAGTGTTGGTTAGTGTTTTAGTGGAGAAATTAATGCAGGTTAGAGGATCCTTCAGGATTCATTTAAAGTCCAATTAGTCAGTTTCTTCTTCTTCTTCTTCAAAAAAAGAAAGCATAAATTATTACATATTGGTGGATTAAAGGTCTCAAAATTACCAGCAAAAAAAGTGAATTGTAGATCACAAAAAACATGTCGGATATCAGATCCTGTGCCAAATAACAAAGTTTGGATTTGGAAAGAAAGTGTATTTTTTATATTTGGAAATGTTTTTGTTTATAAAGATGAATAGAATGGCTTGATTATGTGAAATCTGTGTGATTTGATTAAAGTAATTAAGTAATTTATTTATAAAGCACAATTATTCAATTCAATTCAGTTTTATGTGTTTGCAGATTTAAAAAATGGACATTGCCACAAAGTAGCTTTACAGAAATAAAGGTTCTTAATATAAATAAAAAAATATTCCCTAATGAGCAAGCCAATCCGACTGTGGCAAAGGAAAAACTCCCTGAAACACAATGAGAAAGAAACATGTCGAGAGGAAACAAACTCAAAGAGAAACTAAAAAAAATAAATAAATAAAACAATATTCAGAGAGTATCAGCAAACACTCAGTGTCTGCCTTGTTTTCTTCCTTGTATTTTTTTAACTCACAAAGACACAATGTTTGATGTAACAAAACAAAAACCCTTCTTCACTCCTCTCAGCATCAGATTCGGTCATGGCTCAGTGCGCAAGGCTTTGGGCTACTGATTGGAATGTTAAATAAATGAGAAACCTAAATGAAACTGAAACACTGAGATTACTGTATACATTATGTACTGTATGTAATAAGTTGTCATCATCTAAGTTTTAATCTATAAGCTGAAGTAATATAAGGACAGCATTATATTTTCAGTACATGCTCGATGGCAGAGCTAAAACCACAGGTATTGAGGTCGAAACAGCAAAGGCTCTGACTTCCTGTAAACTCCAGCCAAAATCAACAGACACGCATTCTTTGGCGTACACATTTTCTCTTTCACTTTTTCGCTTTATCTGTGTTTTAGGGCATGTTTTTTTCCACACATCTTAAGGTTTTTAAGCAGACTAGGAGGAAGTAGTTTATTTTTAATCTGCTGATTTGACTTTTCTGGTCAGACAACCCAGAGCCGCAGGAAGTTCCCACATTCTAACAATTCCTCTGTGTTAAAGTTTAAACTGTACAGTTTTTTCCCCCCACAGATTGGTCTGAATTATACTTGGTAAAATATTAAATTAAGAAATGTCCCCACTGTGTGACGAATAAAGGTATATCTTGTCTAATATAGTCTTATATACTACAATATACTTAATATATAAAATATACTTGTGGGCGTAGTCAGCAGAATGGGGCCGGCTTGACCTGCCAAGTACAAAAGCGGTCTACTACAAAATCAGTCAAAGGTTTGGACACGCCTTCTAATTCCGTGGTATTTTCTTTCTACACTGTAAAACAATGCCGAAGGCGTCCAAAATCCTTTATAACGGCTCTAATCTGAGGTGCTATTTGTTAATTGGTGATTTCTGAATCTGGTGGCTCTAAATGAACGTCTCCTCTGCAGCAGAGGTAAGTTCTGGTCTTGCTTTCCTGGGAAGGTCTTCATGAGAGACAGTTTCATCATGGAGCTTGATGGGTTTTTGTAAATGCACTTGACACAATACTGTTCTTGCAAGAACTGTTCCAGAACAGCTGACCTTTATATCTTAAAATAACAACTGACTGTTGCTGTGGTGGTTGTTACTTAATTACGCAATTCCATACGTGTTATTTGATAGTTTTTAGGGGGAAAAATATCACTAATACATCAAATTAGGATGTGTCCAAACTTTTGACTGGTTCAGTATTTGTATTTATTTGATTTTTCTATTAATTTCACACTTCAGAGATCCAACCCTACTAACCTTCCCCTCCATCCACCATCCGTTGTGTTAACACCAGCTCCATGAACAATCGGTTGACCAGCATATACACTTACTGTCCACTTCTCTGGACGTTTGTGTGGTTTTCCAATCAGCCAATCATGTAGCAGCGGGTCATTTGCTTTGAATCATGCAGATAAGGAGGTCAGGAGCTTCAGTGCATTCTGAGATGCTTTTCTCCTCAGCATGGTTGTTCAAGCTTTATGGTTCAAGTCAGTGGAGAAAGTATGAGAAACAATGAGGTAATAAGAAACCAACCAATGAGGTTTCCTACATCACCCAAATGAGGAAGGGTTCCCTGTTGAGTCTGGTTCTCCTTAAGGTTTCTTCCTATCTCAGAGAGGTTTTCCCTGCCACCATCGCCCTCGGCTTGCTCATCAGGGACAATCTGACTTCAATCTAATATTTTTGATTGTTTAAAGCTGCTTTATAACAATGTTGTTAAAAGTGCTATGTAAATTAATTAAAAGTTGAATTGAAAAACTATGAAGGGTATTTCCTTTATACCTTATGGATAATATTTTTCTCTTCTATAATTATAGCCGTGCTCCTGATCAGACATCTATTAGGCCCATGTTTCGAAAGTGGTTACATTTCAGCACGGCAAATCTTGCGCATTGTTTTACTAGATACCTGCTAATTGGTATACAATTAAAAGTCATATGGATTGTTTCGCTAATTCAGATTTTCTTTCTCCAGGGGAAAGACATTTTCTCGCTAAGGTGGCTCAGTGAACAAATGCTTATGGGACCAGTCAGCGTTACCCGAGTGTAAAGTGGACTACACCACACGGATTCGGACAGCGCTCGTAGACTCCTAGACGCTTGCAAATTCTTCAAGGAACAAAACAAATTTCCTTCGAATCCTTGACAAAAAGTCGCAAACATTTTTATACAGCCCTTGGTAAATTGGACATTTGGTACTTTTTTTTTTTGTCTGCGCCTTCCCGCTGTTATCTGCCACATCTCATATGAGAAATGCATATGCAGTATTGCTCCATGTGTGTACTATTGTCTTTGATCCTGTACCAGATTACCTGTCTGCTTTCGAGCTAATAAATAAACCAGTCTTAGAGAAAAGAAGTGTCGATGTGACTCAATTAAAACTTTCTGCATATTAAAAAAATTATCACCACATGTATGCATGGCTTTAGAAATAATACACACCACTAAAAGTGTGAACTTTTTAAAAAGTGCTTTGCACTAGTGCATTAATTAACATTATTTATATGGTTCATGTGCATTTATTTTACAAAAAAGGAGGAGATGGATTTCCTATCCAGAAGATCCCAGTCAGTAAAAGGGCCAATGTTAGTGTGTTTCCGCTCAGCTTTTATTTCGTTTATTAGAACATTGTGTCTTAAATCAGCTTTTATTCCAACAATGAACTTGTGTCTCATCAATTACAAATCTATGTAACACCCAGAAGTCCCACAATACACACCAAGGCATCAGGGGTCACACTTTTTTTATTTTTTATTGTTAAACACGGAGACAACAGGCAGACATGCACACTTCAGAGTGAGAGAAAAGCATAGAAAGCACGAGATTAAGGCAGTAATTTAAAACATTGACCACTGACTCAACTGAGGACGTTGGGCAACACTGCAGTGGAAACATCACTCTTCCACGTTCTGTAAAGCCTCGGCCTCTGGGTTCTCAGGCTCCTCCCCTTTCTGTTTCTTCTCGTCTTCGTCCGCATTAATGTTCTCCACAGAAGGTATTGACTCCACCTCCTGCTTGGGCTGTGCGTCCTCCTGAAGGATTACCGCCTCCTCCACCTGAGTGTCCTCCGCGGGACTCTCTGTCTTCTCCGCCAGAGCCTCCACCACAGGATTCACTACCTTCTCCACCTCAGTGTTCTCCTGAGGGCTCACTGGCTCTTCTGTCTTCTCCACCTGAGTGTCCTCCTGAAGGCTCACTGCTTCCTCCACCTGAGCAGCCACCACAGGGCTCACTGCCTCCTCCACCTTCTCCACGTCAGTGTTCCCTTCAAGGCTCTCTGCTTCCTCCGCCTGAGCAGCCACCACAGGACTCACTGACGACTCCACCTTCTCCATGTCAGTGTCCTCCTGAGGGCTCACTGCCTCTTCCACCTTCTCGTCCTGAGTGTGATGAAGTCTCCCTGCCTCCACCTTTTTCACCTCGTCCTCCTCCACAAGGTTCAGTGTAATTTTCTTTTCCACCAGAAGGTCTTCTCGAGGTCTCACAGTTTCCTCCTCGATTTCACCTAGGATGACCGGGTCTTCTTCCTTTCCATGTCTGGCTTTGTTTTGATCGTATTGCTGGTTCATAGCAGTGTTGGCAGCGTTCAGCTCTAAGTCTTTCTGTGTGATTTGTTCTTCTTCCATGATCTCGTTATCAGGCTTTGGCTCAGGAATTAGGTAACTGGGTCCTAAAGGAGATCGAGTGGTACAGAGATCATTTAAAAGGTTTAGATTTTTGCATTTTTGGTTTTGTCTAATCTAAAATAAAATAAAGTAAGATGACTTAAAAAGTTAGCATTTTTGTCTGAAAATTATTTTGCAAATTTACATATAAAAAAAAAAACTGTACAAGTTGCCCATTACCCTCAATTAAGTAAATAACCTCAATAAGATGTGCAGTTAAAGGTTTAAAAATAAATAATAAAAAATATATATTAGTAGCAGAGCTATGATTATCACTCTAATGTTTATTATTGTTAACATCAATGCATCAAATCGATTAGTCAGTGCTAATTTCCTTTTTAATAAAGAATAACCATCTAAAGCATAAGCTATAACCTAACCTAAAGCACAATCAACACTTTCTAGGTAAGAGGTGCATATTCTCTCTCTCCATGTATATCACAGTATGATACCAGCCAATCGTAGGCATCTGTGTGTTCATGTATGCATAAGAGGGTGGATAGTGCTCTCCTCCAAGTGTGTTACTCTGCATAGTGATGGTGTTAAAATGGCATTAAGACTGATGGTTACCATGAGAATGCACTGAAAATTCTGACTGCTTGTAAAAAAAAAAAAAAAAAAGCAAAACAAACACCTCTATAAAGCAGTTAACTCCTTTTAAAAATCTATTTGTGTCGATAATTAGTATAGAAATGGGAAGGTATTAGAATGAGTGCATTAATATAAACCAGTAATTTATCAGGCAGGACTGCTGATATACTGTAGAAAATCATCTCCGGATCAGATCTGGGTATTTAGTAGGGCTGTGTATGAATGTTCAAGTCAATCCAGGACTTTTGATTGTGCAGGGAGAAAAAAAAAAGTTATGACAGTAAAAACCCTCTTTATTTCTCTACTGTATATAATCAGCTTCTACACTATCCGTATCTTAGCGTTTCACTAGTGCTTGGACACCATTAAGGCAGAAAAATCTCTCAGTATGCCAGAGCCATGGTCAGACTGCCTGCTTCTTTCATGTCTGGCCTCCCAGGAACTCCTTTAATGGCCCAAACAGGTGGGAATGGCTTAGACTGAGGTCAGGACCGTACAGGGGGATGTGGCAATAACTCCCAGCTGAGGTCCTTTAATGTGCAAGTTGTGTTAGTGAATGATTGTGTGTACAGTTCCAACAGAGACATGCGTCTCGTCTGCAAGTTGAAGACGAGTTGTCTGGCTTTTTTCAAGGATCAGGTGTTGTACTGTAGACGCTGAATGTTCGCAGGAACGACTGCCATGATCTTCGAGACACCTCACTGGGATCCTTATGGTTCACTGCCTGAAACGTTTGCACTACTCACACATTTTACTGCAGCTAAGAGTCTCATCAGCGTACTGTGCTTGAAGTTTTGCGCCATCACAAGTCCCTAAACCACCCCTGCGTTGTTAAGGAAGGGGGAATATTATGTTTCCCGACATGAATGTCTAAAGGCTCAAATCCATGTGACCTTTCGGCTTTGTGTTTACGTCTATCTCTCCCTCTGTTTGTTAGTTTGGTAACATAAACGGGCCTGTCCTGAAAGCGTCACCTTTATCAACCCCGCTATTGTGTTACGATCTCTCATGCTATATGCTTCAGGGGAGAAACACACTCGCATCATCGGCAATCACGGCTGAAGTGACAGGATTAAATACGTTGATGTGTAGTTTTAGACAGCAGGAGAAAGCAGTAATCATGGATTTTAGGTGTAGGTGGTTAAACCACCGGAGTATAATTAGGCGTTTATTGTAGACGAGTGACAGGCAGAGGGCCAGGATGTCAGGAGAGATTTAAGAAGAATATACGAGTAATCGGAATGACACAGCACTTACCAGCACTCAGAGCTTGCTCTAATGAAAACTCCACACTACGAGAGAGAAGGAGAGATAAAAATGAGTTTAGACGGGCAGAAGACAGACACTGAGCTTGTTGCACAATAATCTGCACACTAATACTGTGGGGTTTTCCGGAGACAGGGCAAGGACGGTCTGTATGAAGGGAACAAGTTTGTCCGTGTTCAAGGACTCTCAGTTCAACTCTCTGCTTCACTCCAATATTTTCACTACAAGTTATGGTTCTACTATAATTTTTTTTATCAACAGGTATCCGTTTGAGGGCGGCACAGTGGTGTAGTGGTTAGCACTGTCGCCTTGCACCTCCAGGATCCGGGTTCGATTCAGGGTCCAGGTTTGAATTCCGTCTCTGTGTGCATGGAGTTTGCATGTTCTTCCCGTGCTTGGTGGGTTTCCTCCGGGTACTCCGGTTTCCTCCCAAAGTCCAAAGACATGTAGGTCAGGATAATTGGCGTTCCCAAATTGGCCGTAGTGTGTGAATGAGTGTGTGAGTGTGTGTATGTATGTGTGCCCTGCAATGGACTGGTACCCTGTCCATAGTGTACTCCACCTCAGTATGCAGTAAGCAGTATGGACGATGAGTGAGTGAGGTATCAATTGTCATTGTAGGGGAAAAGCCATTATTGAAAGTACAGTGGAACTTTGGATTGCGTGTAACGTGGTTTACGAGAACACTTATCTGTCGGGATTTTTTTTTCTTTTTTTAAAGATAAAGTGCAGGTTAATTTGTTTTATTTTTACTTTATATATTGTATTAATTATTTTATGTATTTATTTTCTTGGGCTGTGGAACGAATAAATTGAGTTTTCATTATTTCTTATGGGAAAATTCGATTTGGTTTACACAAGTGTTCTGGAATATGAGCCCACTTCCGGAATGAATTATGCTCGTAATCCAAGGTTCCACTGTAAACGTAGTTAGTTAACACTCACAAATTATAGAAAGAAATATAGTATTATTTTTGTTTATCAAGAACAAAATCTAAGCAGAACCAACATCCAGCCTTGATGCACTGAAGTTAATCAAAAATGACTCTATCTTATGTTCACATGATTTCCTGAGTCCTACGTATAAATAAAATTGCCTTTAAAAGTAACATGCAACATACTAGATCATTAGCCGCAACAGTCAGACTAATATTAAATAGCAGGAATATGCTGAATGCACTGCTGGAAGTATTTTAACATATCCCCCCCCCCCCCATATCTCCATGTTTATAATCTGTGTGACTCATAATTGTTGTGAAAGCAGTAAGAAACCTGAGAAGTTCTCCAACTTTAGTTACCTTTCAAGGAAAAAGGGTGAGACTTACACCTTTATACCTGACAGCTGAGGTAATTTCTGGGCTGGAGAAACATAAACCCGAGGCTTGAAATGAAGAACTCAAACAACCTGATCACATGACTATAATATCATTCTCAGTTTTTCTGAAGTATCTTTGCAAATTTTACGATCAGTACAGAAACACTTTCAACCAATAAAACCATTAAAATATTGCTTAGTGCTCTTAAGTGGCACAACAGACACGCTCGCCTTGTCATCTGGAGATTGTGAATTGGAGCCTTGTTTCATGCTACAGATCTCAGTAGCTGGAAGTGTATGGAGCAGATGGATTATGCCCTCAGAAAGAGAGCCATGGCATAAAGGCACTATCGCATCATCATAACCACACTAGTCAATCATGGGCATCTGTAAGCTCACGCATGCAGAAGAGAAAACTGAGTGGTGTGTAAACTGCAGTTTGAAAGGATGACGTTAGTTGGTATAACATGTCCTGGAGGAGGTTGGTACAGAGGCGGTACGGTGGTGTAGTGGTTAGCACTGTCGCCCTGCACCTCCAGGGTCTGGGTTCGATTCCCGTTTATGTGTGCATGGAGTTTGCATGTTCTCCCCGTGCTTGGTGGGTTTCCTCCGGGTACTCCGGTTTCCTCCCACAGTCCAAAGACATGTACGTTAGATTAATTGGTGTTCTCAAATTCGCCGTAGATGTGTTTGTGCCCTGCGATGTTCAGGGTGTACCCCGCCTTGTGCTCTAAGTCTCCTGGGATAGGCTCCAGGCCCCCTGTGACCCTGAATACAGGATTAAGCGCTATAGATGATGATGAGTGAGTGAGTGAGTGAGTGAGTGGTTGGTACAGTAGCTGTAGCTTTAATAGAAGACTGGCTTAATTGGATATGACTATAGTAAGAAGAAAACAAATGCACAGAACAGTGCAAATGCACACTTCACTATTAAGTCAGTACAAAAAAAAAATCTGATTTAATCTTACAAGAAAAATACCTATAGGCCGGAAAAGAAAGCAGTATATTCTGTAAAAGATCACTTTTTAGACAAAAAAGAAAGAAAGCTTCTGGGTTTTTATGCATGAAAAAAGAGGCAGGTGTCAAGAGACACAAGTCCTCAGAAAGACTGTGACTGGTCCTGCAGGATGTTTAGTAAAATTAAGCAGCTCATTTCCTTATAAAACTGCACAAATTATACCCGAGACTATATTTTAAGCAAACGGTTGTCACACCAATTACTGACTTTGTTTCATTAATTACTGTTTACTCTTTTTTATAGTAACTTTTTGAATGTAGAAACTTTTAAAGACAGCTTGGCTCTACAGCACTTATTTGTATGTGCCTAAGGCTTTTGCACAGCTTAGCAAGTACAGTTAACATTGTTGTTGGTCGCCACAGCGGACCATCCACACAGGTTTTACATCAGATGCAACTCTCCCATTTTATCTGGGCTTGCGACCGGCGCTGCATCCAGTTGGTGGGGTTTGTGAATTGGGTTGGAATCGAACCCAATGCCCAAGTGAGAAACCTACAACTGAGGTTCCAATTCCCTGCTTAGCAAGGACGGTTAATAATAATAATATGAATTTAATTCATGCTAAAAAAAAACCTAGACAACCAGACATTTGCCTATTAAATGGTTGCTCTGACCTAGTTTCGGGTGAAGTTTTATTTGTCACATTTGTACATTGCTATGGGCTGAAACTGATGGAGACATGGAATGTCTGTTGTTATTTTTGTTACTTTTTTTTTTTACCCTGCTGTGTTAATTCTCTCTAATGTGTGATGTTAAATAGCAATGAAGCATAGCACTATAGCCATGGCAACTTTTTTCGAAAATTACTGAAACTGTCATAGCTACAGTATATATTACAGTATAGGGTATATTTACCTGTCATCATCTCCACCCAAACCATTGCCTCCAATATTAACATCATCTGGTTGGTTGATATTCTTGATATCGACGTCGTCTCGTTCTCCCATGCCTTTAAAACCACTGGGTCCGGGTAACCCGGGATCGGTGACGTCGTTCAGGGGCAGCCATGTGCCTTCCAGAAGACTGTGATAGGTGGCGATCTCTTCCTCCAGTTTACTCTTGATGTTAAGAAGAGCCTGATACTCCGCCCCCTGCCCCGTCACCTGGGCACGGACTGCTGCAAGCTCCGCCTCCAGCTGCTGGATAACCTTGCTGTAACCGTTAACTTTTTGGGAGTACTGACCCAATATGTCATTGAGTGTGTCTTCCAGAGAGTGGTTCTGTAAAGAGACGTGTCTGGTTATCCATCAGTTCCAATACAGTACATAACTGTTCCAGCATTAAGCATTAGGCTTAAATACTATAATAATGATGGGTGTAGTGTCACTGTGAGTGACAGGAGTCAGTAGTCGGTTTGGCCCTCCCAAACAAGTTTTCATTTCTACAGATAATAAACGATTATATAATGTGTTTTTAAATGTTTTTTCACTTGTACCTTGAATACTTGAATGTATCTTCTCATTCATACAGTTTTCTAATCAGCCAATCATGCAGCAGCCGTGCAGTGGGAAAAAATCATGCAGATACAGGTTAAGAGCTTTACTTATCTTCATATCGAACATCAGAATGGAGGAAAAAATGTGATCTCTGAGACTTTAACCGTGGCATGGCTGTCGTTACCAAAACTCTAAAGATCAAAAGATCTTCTGATCTCTTCGCATTCACATTCATGTCAAGAGTTTACGCCAAAAGTGTTTATGCCGAACTTCGATCTGCACACCAGACACATCTACACTGCATGTGGAGAGTCTGTAGGAGGAGAACGATCAGACCAAATACAAGATACAAGCAGACAGGAAGTCGATAGTAACTCAAATAAGCCTGTGGCTAACAAAACAGCATCTCAGAATTGCTAAAAGTACAGACGACCACATCGGGTTCTGCTCCGGTCAGCCAAGAACCTGAACGAGCAGCTTAACAGCATGTGACTTGATTCCTGTATAGATCTTCACCTGTACAGATTACTGTTCTTGCTTCAGTTGATTTTATTTCATTTGATTGTAATTATATCGACTCTATATTCAACATTGGACAATTGGCTGATGAGAGTGGTCAGAGGACAATGGACAGACTGGTGCAAGCTGACAGAACGGCATTTGACCACTTTTCACTTTTCTGAGCGGAGCAGAAAAGCAGTTCTGCAAAATGCGAAACCCTAAGGACAACAAGCTACCGTACACTAGGAGGAGGCAGCATCGAGTTCCACTTCCGTCACCCAACAGCAGGAATCTGAGCCTACAGTAGAAACAGTGTCACTGGAACCGGAGAGTTAAGAATGGGAAACGTTCTGCTTCTGAATACCGACGCTTGAGGTCAGAATTTGGCATCGACAGGATGACACCATGCACCAAACCCACCTTGTGTCAATAACTGAGCTTGCTTCTGGTGGTGTGATTGTGTAGGGAATGTTTTCTTGGCACACACTGGATCCCTTTATGCAGTACCTGCCCCTTTATAACTGCCAATTGTGGGAGAATTGCAGCATGAACGTGAAGCTGGCAAAACTGCAGCAATAATGTGATGCGCTCATGTCAACATCATTAGCCATCAGAACAGATGGTGCGGAAAGCAGACACACCTTGTGCATTTATGCAGATAATGTGTTTGCACTTCTTTGGCCCATCGCCGTACAAAGTTTTGGCACCCATAAAAATTTCTTACAAACAGGACAACTTGCTCAACTTTTTTTTTTTTTCAATCATTGACAGATTTTTTTTTTGTTTGTTTGTTTACACACCACCATGTTTATTTTTTTTATTTTAAGGGTCTGTCGTTAAACTGAACAAGGAAGTAAGATCTGAGCATTAGTAATATGGATTTTTTATGGGTGAATGCACAGTTACCAAAAACAGTGTTATCCGCCGAGTTGACATGCTGTAACCTTTTGTCTTTGTATATACTTTTTTCTTTAAAAAACGTTTATCATTTTATGAAATAAGACTAAAAATCTGTCTTATACAGTATGTTCTTTTGATTTCATATAAAATTAAAAGCTGTTTACTACTACACATCTATTTAAACCTTTTTAAAATATATTTTTTTCTTTTTTTATTTTATGAGATTTAAATGACCAAAATAAAAAAAATTCAAAAGAAGTAGCAATAATCATCAATCATAAAACTTATTTGAAGGAACCTAAAGAACAAAGTACAAAAACAAGGATCACATGAACCATCGTTCACGGAAAAGCATTTTGATGAAATATATTCTAATTAAAAAATACAATAAACAATTCTTGATGTTGAAAGTATCTCTCTCTCTCTCTCTCTCTCTCTCTCTCTCATGGTGGTTTTAGCCTCCCTGGTCATAAACCTGTTGTTCAGGTCGCACAAGTCCTCTGTGTTTAATCACTAACATGATAATATGACCACTAATAAAGAGCTGAATAAACAAATACAATTTTCCACTGGCAGGATCCGGCTGGATGCAAAGCAGTAATAAAAGAAAAGAAAAATTACCTAAAAAAATATCATTTAAAAAGAGAACAAGGGACAGACAGAACAAACAGAAAAAGAACTATGTTAAAACCACTTTCACCACTCTATCTCAAAACATGGTTTATATCTGCTAGATGAAAGACACATATGTGTTTCATCGGCTACAATGTGATCAAGTATTGTGTCAACATTCCGTTTTGATCAAAAGATCAAGTTTAAGCTTTGAAGTGTTTGAAGTGTCTTCTCAGATGGATTGTGCACACGCCACGCCTCATTCACTGGCCTGGCTATACAGAGATGATACATCCATCATGCCATGCAGTGTGTGTTCATGTCTGTGTGTGATTGTCATACCATGCTGTGCATGGCCTGAACTTCGATCTCCAACCCTTGCTTCTGTCTCCGCAGGTCGTTCAGCTCGCTCTGTCCCTGCTGGAGAGCATCAGTGTTCCTGCTCACCTCTGCCGAAATGGTTTCAAACTGCCAGAAATACAGAAGCAGTGAAAAACTCGAAAAGCTCGAGAAAAAGAACACGGTTCTCACAACGTACAGCAATCATGGACTGAATCTGGACGGTTTCGTGTACTCTACGTAGCGTTTATGTAGGAAATAAAAGGCTTTGTCCATGTTTTAACTGGAATTGTTTTCAACAGCATGGACCAAAGTCAAATATACAGTCACCCCCTTTAAAAAAAAAATCATGCACATGCAAAAGCAACCCATAATGAAGGTGTATTCAAGCCAAATGAATCAGTCATTCATTTTTACACTTTAAATTAAAAATCAATTTTTTTTTTACATTGATTGATTGATGCAAAGAAACATGACAAACAAAACTATCATTTTAAAATTAAAGATTTTAACATTGAACGATACCAACTTGATTTAACTCACTGTAATAATGATCCTTATTCCCAAATTAGTGAGGTGGGACTACGGAAGCTTCATACTGTATGAATCTCAGCTTAACTTTGGAATGCATTTTTTTTGCAGGAACGACGGTTGTGAAATTTGACCTTGATTACTTACATTGTGCTGTGTGACAAACCTCATGGTGCAGAGCAGGAAAACCTGCAACATCTTAAGACCTATTCTATTGTTCTTATATGCACCTTATTTTTGGTTTAAGACGGACTTGAAAAGAAAAACGGAACTATCCCTTTAAAAAACAAACTATTGTGTTACAGAGAAACTGGAAAGTCTTCTGCCCTGGAATAGAAATCTTAGCCGCCATTATAAAGCCTTGAAAGTTAAAAAATCTTTTTAAGGAAAACCTGAGTGATTCACCTGAGTGATTATAATTGGCTTCTACGTTGGTAAACAACGACATGATTATGTAGAGCGTTCACTATTCACGTCCACAAATGAGCTGTTACTAGAAACTATCATGTATTAGAAAAGAGCACATTCATATGAACCTGTTTTTTTCTGAAGGATCAGATTGTGGAATTCAATTATAATAATATACAAAAGTTTCTTATCTATAAACACAGTGCAGACACAACCTGCTATTTTATATGAATTACGCATTCTTTGGGATGTTCTCTCTGCTTGACTGCTCTTGATGCAGGGTCAGACTTGTGTCCTGTATATTTTGATTTATATCATTTATCGCAGCTAGAATGACTATAAACAGAAAGAAGGTCATCTACTGTGTTCATACAATCATTCCAAAAAGATCAGGGCCTGTATTCACAAAGCTTCTTAAGCCTTAATGCTCCTAGTGACGGAATTCTAAGAAAATTCCTAAAATGATGACATTTTCTTAGAATTTCCCCTTAAATTT
Source organism: Clarias macrocephalus (assembly GCA_011419295.1). Classification (NCBI taxonomy): domain Eukaryota; kingdom Metazoa; phylum Chordata; class Actinopteri; order Siluriformes; family Clariidae; genus Clarias; species Clarias macrocephalus. Next base: position 45,340 of record JAAGKR010003749.1, read on the forward strand.
AGGACTAAATCTTAGTAAAGATAAAAATGAGTCATGAAACTTCTTAGCCATAAAAACAGCTCCTATGGTAAAAATTGTTAAGAGTAGAGAGGAGGGGGACTCTGAGTGGCGCAGTGGTAAAAGCGCTCGCCCTATCATCCGGAGATCGCTAGTTCGAATCCCGGGTGGTGCTGTAACCTCTCACAGCTGGAGGTCTAGAGAGAGCTGATTGGCCGAGCTCTCTCAGAGGGGAGGGATGAGAGGTACTTAGTGCTCCAATATTAATCACGGCTCTACAGCCAGTCAGGGGCGTCTGTGAGCTCGCGCAACGGAGGGAGCGGATAGCGCTGTCCTCCGAGTGTGTTACACCGCCCCCAACGGTGCGCGAGCGAGCGAGTTAGAAAAGATGCGGTCGGCTGGCGTCACGTGGTTCGGAGGTAACACGCGATAGTCTTCGGCTCTCCCGGCCTTAATGTGGGAGCCCCCTAGTGACGGGGAGGAATTGGACACAACTAAATTAGGGAGAAAATCGGGGGAAAAAAAGAGTAGAGAGGAGGACTTTTAAGAGGCTTAAGAGTTTTTATATCAGAGGACAAAATGGCGGAAAGAAGAAATATTCATCAATGTGCAACAATGAACATAAAGCTAAAAGTAAACACTGCTCTTCTGTCCAATTTGGTTTTCTTGTTGTTTTACTTCCTTCCGTCTCTCTTGGATTGTTGGCTACATACCATCCAAAAGTGCAACTTAAACAGACTGTCCTGCCATCATGTAAATTGGTAAAAAAGCTGAGACATTTTGCTCCCATCAATCTAAAATGGATTGCAAGTAATAAAATCAGTTTGGTAAATAAATGTAAAAACTTAAATATAGTAACTACTATGTGGAAATTGGTTGCTTTGAAAGTAGACTTTGCTTCAACATTTGACTGTTTAATTATCTTTAAGATACTTGGCCTATAACAGAAACGTTGCATAAAGTAGTGCATTATGATTTCACTGTCTGTTCTATTATCCTATATTCTATTGTCACAAAAAGCACATTTTAACACCTTTACAGAGGTCAGAGGTTATTTTTTATTAACCAATCACAGTCCTTGAATTGCTGCAACAGGGTCGACCACACCTCCTCACTAAGATAAAAGTTTTTCTACTTTCCTTACTCAGAGTTGCTCTGAGAAGTTTTCTAAATCACTTTTAGTCTAGGACTCCCAGCTAGGACTTTTTAAGCTAAGATAGGAGCTCTCTGAGAGAATTCTAAGAAGATTTGTGAATACGGGCCTAGGTTTATGCATTTAAAAAGTAACTTGATATAAAACGTTCTCTGACCTTGCCTTGGTACCAGGCCTCAGCCTCTTCACGGCTCTTCTGCGCCGCTTTTTCATACTGAGTGCGTATTTTGTCGATGGTCTCACTGAGGTCGTCGCCTTTTGCTGCCTCCATCTGCACATCCACGCTGGAGTCTCTGATCTGGCCTTTCACGTTGGCAACATCCTAAAGAAGAAAATAAATAGGTGGTATTGATATACTGTATGCATAAGTAAACATCAGAAGAAGCCACATGAGTCATTAGAACAAACTCTGACGAGTGTGGACATGAGATAACATGCGTATCTGCTTATTTAGTCAAAACTGATAAGCACCTGTCTTCCTGTTGTAACAATATAAAGTACCTTTAAACGAAGTTACTGAAGAAAAGCCAAATGTTTAAGGGTTTCAGCTGCGAGTAAACATACAGTACAGTTAATTAATAATTTTTACAAATGTCAAGCCATGTCCTTATACAGGACAAAGACATGTATAAATACAGATTGTTCGTTTTAGAGAAGGTTAAAATAAGGGTTGATGACTGTATACAACAGCCAATGTGATAATATAAAGCTATTAACAGCAGCCTTCCTGAGAAGTAACCTTCTGAGGCAAATCTTCAACCCCATATTGGTTAAAGACATGGTGGCTTAGTGGTTAGCACTGTCACCTCACACCTCCAGTCTGTGCATGTGGAATTTGCATGCTTTTACGTTTACAGGTCAAAGACATGTGTTGTAGGCTGACTAATGTATTGCCTAGAGTGTATGGAGGGGTGTTTCTGTGTGTGCTTGTGCCCTGTGATGGATTGGCACCCCAGAGTCTACCCCACCTTGTGATATGAGTTTGCTTAGATATTCTCCAACTTTCCTTTGAATCTACCAATGGATGGATGGATGGATGGTTGGATGGATGGATGGATGGATGGATGGATTTTGTATTTTCACTTTTTTACTAAGTCAACATGGTTAAATTCAGGGAGCAAAATCAGTTCCTTGTTTATTATCAATTATATACCTGGTAACAGGATCATGGGCATCCAAGGATCATTTATGCCCATGGGGACCAAAGGCCGGTCCATCTGGTCTGATCCCACAGAAAAGCCAATGCAGCATAAACTATGGAAAAACATTAATGCTGGCTATGATAGAAAGGGATCAGAACACTGACCCTAGTTAGTGACGCCCAAAGACTTTAAGGTTGTTGACCTAGTCTCCAAATTCCCTAGACAAACAGTTCTGATCCACGGAGGCCTCACCCCACATCTCACTGCCAGACACCACAGCACACCTCCAGAGGGCTTATGGAGTCTCGAGGGGCCGGAGCTGCCCCAGTGGCACAAGGAGAATCCGCACAATTCTAGGCCTAATGTTTTGCGTTTTAATGTTACGATTGAGAAAAGTGAAGAAAATGTGACACCACAGTACCATTCTCAGGAACAGGACTCCTGTCCAAAAGGACAAGAGGAAAACTTCTCAAGGAGGATGTTACGGTACCTACAGCAATGTTGAAGGAGCTGCAGGACTAAGGGACAAATACTGGTCAGGCACTTGCTGCTGGTCTGTGCGGAGGTGGGGAGTGGGTGGCTAGATTGAAGCTCTTTCTCACAAAAATATAGCCAAGTCTCCCTAGATTTAGCCAAACCATGTGGCAATATGTGTTATAGTCTGATGAGACCAGGGCAGAACTTGGCATTTAGTGAATCAAGTTGTTGTTTTTACTTACTGGGCCTTTAATGAGTATCTTTATGCAAAGTGGTTTATTTACGCACGTTACAGATTATGCTTATGGTTCCAACTCATGGTTATAAATGATTGGTATAAGTCCATGGTTGTCCTGTAGAGAGGTGTGATATAACTGGTACCTCTTCGTGAGTCTTTTTCAAGTATATCAGCTCCTCGGTCAGAGACTCCACCTCGCTCTCCAGCTGCATGCGGCTCATGTGTGTGTCGTCGATCATCTTCCGGAGGCTGGCGATGTCCTGGTCGACTGCCTTGTGGATAGTGATCTCTGCCTCAAGCCTGTGGATCCCATGAACACACATATGAACACATACACATACTGTACATGCATGCACGCACACACACGCCCATGAGCACATACACGTTCATGCTTCACTTCGTCAGTAATCCATGTGCACACAGCGCTGTGTTTGCACAACATCGTAGGCAGGTAGATAATTACGTGCTCTTCCAGACGTAGACCGAGTGCTGGCTTTGCTTAAATCGCTCTGTCTGCTCAAGTACACAATTTACAATCCACTTTTAGTACAGGAGGGATTAATTGATGTCTGGTCGAGCAAGCTTTACGCAGGTACCACAGTGGACAAGCGCACAAACAGATATTACGCTCAGACGTGACTCAGACGTGTAGCTGAGACAGTGTTTGTTTGTTTTTGTTTTTTTTCTTTTGATCACTGATTAAACTTCACCTCACTAAAATAAACAATCTGTAGCTTTGAGTTGAGTCTTACTGATAATCTCACTTATGTTTGTTTTTCGTTAAGTTATATGCATGCGGACACTTTTTGTCATATTGCTCACACCTATTAAGAATGTTTTCCTCTCCACTATCACATTTTATTCAGAAGATTGCTCATTTAGATTCCAAAATTTTATAACAAAAGTGCTTTATTAATAATCTAAAGTGCAGAATTTTGAGTCTTACTTGACTTTATAGTCATCAGCAGCCAGTCTGGTGTTATCGATCTGTAGCATGAGGCGAGAGTTATCCATCATCATTTCTTTAACCTGGAGAGAGAAAGAAAAATATGCACAATTTCGCTATATCACAACACTACAAACGTATGACCTCTACAGTGTGTCGCTTAGAGTCACTCAACTGGACTTGCCTGAAAGTTAAACTCATGATAAATCGTATTACAAGTATAAAAAGAAGAGGCTTAAGAGTGCACAGCTGCTATAACGTAAGCGATAACTGGATGTGATTATGTCAAGAATGTTGAATAAACAAGGGGTGTTCAAGCCAAATCGGGACTTGGGTGGAAATTTCTTGTGAAAGAAAGGCGTAAAACCTGATTGACATTTACAGAAGACTTCAAGCACAGTATAGTGATAAGCCCCTTCTCTGCAGTAAAACATTTGAATGGGGCGAACGTTTCAAGGCAGGCTGTCGTGAATGACATCCTTTTTTCGCTCACTGCAGTCGTTCCTGTAAACCTTCAGCGAGTTGTAGCTCAATCCTGATTCTCGAAAATTGACTGATAACTTGCAGAAGAGACACATTGGTCTGTAAGAGCTCTACACCCAATCCTTACCCAACACTACATGAACATTAAAGGGACTCGGTTGGGAGATCATCACATCCCCCGTATAGTCCTGACCTCGCTTCGAGCTGTTTCCACATGTATGGGCAATTAAAGGAATTCCTGGCAGGCCAGGTAATTCGATGATGTCTCCGGGGGTATACATCATGCTATACAAGCACTAGTGAAATGCTGGGAAAAGTGCTTTAGTGTAGCAGAGGATTATATCGAGAAATAAGGGAGTTTTTACTATCATGTTTTTCGGCACAGAGAAGAACGAAACCCTTTGGGTCATGCTGTTATACAGGTAGGTAAATCGATTTTAGTTTAAGTTCAAGTTTAACCCTCTAGTCCGACCGCCACCCTGTCTTTGATTTTTTATTGTTGTTCTTGATTTTTTTTGGCCCCACTGACCACAATAGGTGAGTTCAAAGTATGTGTGTCACATGATGTACTTTGAGGTATAATGTTTGATTTCTTCAGTTGGTTTTTAGCTCCTGTTAGACTAATGACACTGAATTCATAACTTTAGCGTATTTAATTAGACGCAGTCCGTTAACTCGGACTTTTTGTCACTTGCTAGGAAGCAAACAATTTGCCTGGGTGTGTGCATTTTACAGTATATAATTATCTCATTAAGTCAATGCGGATCAGTATTCTGCCCCACCCTAGGCTGCCATCTCCAATAAAGTCATTATGCCTGTTGTAAACTGTGTCTGCTGCGAACTGTCTGTGTTCATAGAATCTGGATTTTCATGTGTAGAGGCTTTTAATTATTCAGTGCAGGAAAAACTATGGGTTCGAAACGTATAGTCATGAGCCCTCGGGCAGGGGTGGTTTAGACCTTGGACTAGATTAGAAGGTTCCTGGTTCAAACCCCACCATCACCAAGATGTCACTGCTGTAGGCTCTTGAGCAAGGCAATTAACCCTCAACTGCTCAGATGTATGATGAGATAACAATGTAAGTTGCTCCAGATAAGGCTGCCTGCCAAATGCCATAATGTAAATGTAAACTTTTTTATAAAGCGATACTTGGTTAATTACAATCTCATCATCTTATCGATTAAGTTTATCCGTCTACAACGCGCTGAGAGTGACAGATTACTCACTGAGGATGTTTCTTTTCTCTTTCTGGCTCGGTATTACGCACTGTAAAATGTAAATGAGCCATAAAGTATGCTATGTATTTCAGGCGAACCTAAATCCTGTTTTCTGATCTGCATACTGTTGTCAAGGTACAGTACTGCTATATACTGTGTATCGCAGACAAAACAGTTCTGTAAAAGAGATGCAAATCCCAGTGACGCTCTCAAGGCTTTTTGTATATCCTTATTAGCAATTTCAAGAGGAATAATGTAACATCTCATGCTACTGTATATATGAAATCTCATGCTAGAGCATGCAATGAAAGTTCACTGGATTCCCAACCTTAGACTGTAAAATCTTATATACATAACATGACATTACATACATTTAGGGCTTAAAAATGAAAATATACAGTATCTGGTCTTTTTTGGATTTAGAGATTATAAATTAAGATTTAAAAGTCTAATTTAATAAAAAAATAAATAAATAAATAAATAAGAGTAACGTTAACATCAGGATGCTTCTTTCAGAATCATATTCAGTGAGACTCGTTCTCGTATTTAAACCATTATGGAAAACACAGTCCCATGTCTCCTTTACCCATTTGCATGAGGTTTTTGTTTAGGTGTGGCTGGACACTCCAGTACGTCTCCATGGCTTTATTATTTCCAATATAAAAAAAAAGTCTTGGTGTTTGAAGGAAAACTTTTTAAAGAGGTTTCGATGTGTATAAAACTACAGTATTATTGAGTCGTTCTGCTGAACCCTATGGTTAAAGTCTTACAAATGCTGAAATACTAACTCTGAACCAAGCATCTAGCGAGATGCAAATCCAGCTCGTCTGAAGCCAGGAATGAATGACTACATTGTTTACATATGTTCACACTGACATATTTGTAGCAGTTCGATGCTGTCTAATATGATTCAACACTATCAGCGTTCATGTTAACATTGTAAACCTGAAGATAACATGCTAAAAGGTACCTTCACATACTGTCGTTATAATAATAAACGGCAAAGGAAACCGTTTGGGTTTTGATGATATCTGACTTTACTTTTGTTTTTGGTTAGATTCTTGTGGTCACGTGTAATGTATAACCGTTACGATCGTTGATCTGTTTACTAACAAATATGTTTATCCAACAATGTTGAAATCCAGACAAATGCATAAATGCATAATATCACATAATATTACAAAATCTTGCAGTTATCATACAGTCAAGCCCTTTAATTAAACCCTCAACAGGTTTTCAGCAACTGATCTTAAAGCAGAGACTAACTCCAAATTTGTAACTACTGCAAATTACTGAGTAGCTACAGAGATACTAATAGAACTGGAATGCAGTTACAAGGCTGAGGACTGTAAGGCTTAGACTCAGGTCCTAAACATTTATAGAGTTAAAAGACCGTGACAGACAGGCCTACGTTCAGTGGGATACGTTCATGTAATGTAAAACATCTTACATTCTCCATAAATATGCAGATAAATTACATCAATTCTAAGCAGCCAAAAACAGTTTGTTGTTTTAAGGTGTGAATCTTTTAAACTTATTTAAAAAGGAAAGTAAACAGCACCTTTTCCTTGAATCCTGCCCCAGAGGTTAAACCTGCACTATGCACCCCTGCACACAGTGTGCTTTTTAATAAAAAAGAAATTAACTGCAGTTTATTTATTTATGTAATACATACATATTAAACGGCTGAGGCTGTGACTTCCACAAGACGGAACAATTTTTAAGTTTTTAGTAACTTTTATTAGTAGAGTGCAGGAGTTTAACCTCACTGTATAGGCCAGTATTCGTCTATTCATTTAGATATACTGATTAAAAGCATTATTTCATTTTGCCTAAAATCAGAACATGTGAAAAATGGATTATGCTATGCGTGTTTGAAACATTTTGGGAAATTGCTATCACCACTGTTCCACAAAATAAAAAGGTACTAAAGGTGCTGTTCCTTGTTGGTAGGGTGTGGCCCTCCAGCCTTTAGTGGTATATTCATTATGACGTAACTCTGCAGTTAAGTAAATTAAAATGATCCATGTTGCATGAATGGACCATAATTATATTTTTACATAAAACTTTAAAAAACATTTTAGGTCAAATAAATATATAAAGGTATAAAAGGCGTTTGGTTATACTGTATATAAATCTGAATTTTTAGAGGTTTTTAGAGTTATGTACAGTACTGTATGGTACGACACGGAATGGATGTTTCTAAGTAAAAGAGACACATTAAAGGTGCAATAGGTGAAGGGGCCGCCCTAGTGACAAGGATACTTTAGTACCTTATTATTATTATTATTATTATTTTTAAAGGTGTAAAATTTTATTGGACTTTTTTTGTATTTGAAGTTTGATTACAGGTATAACAAATATTGCATCTACAAATTTATTATAGGAAACATACATAAACATTTTTACATGAAATATATTATAGAAACTATACACAACATATTTTGGAGACGAGTATTACGTTAATGGGAGTCAAATAGAAGTTTTCTTTTCCTTTTACATTTTTTTTTCCGTAAATATGGATATATTGTACTTTTATAAGGCATATAAATCATTATTAGTATTTAGTGTTATGGTATGACATTCATGAACGTTTCTAGGTAGAAGAGACACATTAAAGGTGCAGTAGGTGAAGGGGCCGCCCTAGTGACAGGATATATATATATATATTTTTTTTTTTGCCAAATTTTTTTTACTTTTTTTGTATTTGAAGCTTGATTACAGGTATAATAAATGTTACTGTGAAGTTTTCTAGGAAATTCTAGAAAATATTATTATATAATATATATAATATTTTATGCAGCCAACATAAAAAAAATAAAAATTGGAAATGATTTTGTTAATGAGAGTCAAATAAAAGAAGAAACATTTTTCTTCGAAGGTTTTTTTTTTTTTTTTTTTGTATATATGTGTGTGTGTGTGTGTGTGATAGGGTAAGATCAGGATGCGTCCCCCTCACCTGGTCCCTCAGGTCGGACAGCGTCTTCTCATAGCCGCTCCAGTCCCTCTGTCCGGCTGCGCGTCTCTGCGCTGAAACCTCTTTAATCTGCGCCTCCAACTTGCTGTTCGCTTCCTCCAGCAGTCTCACCTGCCGCAGGTAATCCGCCAGACGCTCGTTCAGCCCGCGCATGGTCTGCTTTTCCTCTCCGGGATGCATCGCGCCTCCAGTACGGACCCTGACCGGACTGCACGAGCGACCCAAACGCGCCTCCCGGCCTAAAGACGAGGATCTCGGTGCGCGCGACATGCTCATGGGTGCTTCTAATGAAGGGATTGATCAGAAAACTTCTGCGGAGTGTGTGTGTGTGTGTGTGTGTGTGGAGCTCTGGAGAACGCGCTTACACGCAAGGGCTGGACGAGGTGTGTGGTGTGTGTGTGTTACCTGTGCAGGAGTATTTATATGACACACACACTCCCACCTGTGTGATGCTTTGCTCTGCCCTGTCCTGCACGGGGCGGTGGTTGAGTTTACTCAAAGTGCATGGCATCATGGGTAAGGGCACATCAATAGCCTCTGGAAAAACTGTACTTACTGTAGTGTTAAGCTTAAAGGTGCAGTGATTTATCCGACCACTAGAGGGAGATGTCAAATCACTCCTATACTGTATATGGACCAAACCTGCAATGACATTGTATTCAAATACATATACAGTACGTCTTCGATATGAAGTCAGCGATAATAGCTTCCACTCTTCTTGGAAGGCCGTCCGCAGGATTTTGGAGTGTTTCTGTGGGAACATGTGCGCATTCGATCCGTGGAGCATTTCTGAGGACAGGCACTGATGCTGGACGAGAAGTGTCTCGTACTCACCGGTAAAGTTCATTTCAAACGTGTTCGATGGGGTTGAGGTCACAGGACTCTTTGTGCGGGACTCTTTATAGTCCTTGCTTTGTGCACTGGGGCACAGTCATGTTGACATAGAAAAGTTGTCACAAGATTCTAAGCATACTGTAACATTCACAAGCCCTTCACTGGGGGTAAAGGGCCTGATTGGAACACCTGAGTTCAATAATTAACAAGTTTGGCCAAATACGTTTGTCTATATACTGTATATATAAAAACAAACATTCAGTGGCGCGCTAGTAGGCGGTAGGCAGCATCTTCATTATGTCAGACTGTGAGTGTGTCACAGGCATTCCTCCCTCAACTGCAACAGTAGGCAGCATCGTCCGTGATGAAAAATTAGTATGTCAGTCCGAGCTCATGGCTACTGAGACCCCAGATGGGACTGGAGCATCTACAGCGACAGGCCGAAGTAAAGGCTGCCGAAACATTGGAGCAGCCTGAGGAGCAACAGCTCATCTGCACGGACCCGCGGGGACCCTCTCTTTAACACTGATTTGAGTTTAGTGTCCATCTTTTAAACATATCCTTTATATTCTTCTTCTTTCATCATCAATTCATTCGTTCCTATTCAGCGTCATCCCTGTTTGTTGTGAACAGGGTCTCAGTGGTTACAGAGCTCAGCCTGCATGGAACACCGGTCCAAATCTGGACACCCATCCACACATATTCACATGAAGGAGACAATCCACTTACAGTACAGGTATATTTTGGGTGGGTCAGAGGTAACTGATAAACCTAGAGGAAACCCATAAGAACCCTGGAAAATATGAGAAACTCTATGAAGGATCAGGATCGAACCAGAGACTGTGGAGCTGTGGCATTGTAATGATGCTTTTCAATTAACCGTGCTCAAATTTCCACAGTGTTATCATTTATAATAACAAGCACACTTTACTGCCTTCTGCTCCCAAATAGATAATCTGCATCTGATTCGGTCAGACAAATGATTGACTTACCTAATCTTCCTTCCTTCCTTCCTTTCTTTACTGCAGTGCCAACGGGCTGAACAGGTCAGTCTAGACATCTCAATCACAAGCGACAAATTTCTAAGCCAGCTGTGACATATAATCTCTCCAGGCCACAGTCTCCATCCTCTACTCTCATGGTATTTGACCGGGGTGTGTGTGTGTGTGTGTGTGTGTGTGTGTGTGTGTGTGTGTGTGGTGATGTAGTAGAAGTGGTAAGTGTGTTAGCCGTATTCTTCAAAGTTTCTGACTAATAAACAAAGTTTATTAATGTTGAGTACACACATATAGCATGAACCACTCTTAGAGTCAAACACTCCAGATACACACTATCACAAAATGTACACACTGAGACACTGGGGTTTCTCCCTATTATGTGAAAAAAAAATAGTATATGATTTTCTTTACTTTATTTTAGTAATTTTAAGCTTTTCCATAATATATTTAACAAAGAAAGAAAAAACAACTGATTGGAATTGGAATTGGAAAATGAAAAATCTTTTTCTGATACAGAAAATAAGGGATATAATGTCGTTTTTGTAGTTCCTGTAACAAACTGTACAAAATGTAGTTCCTGTAATATACAGTATTGCTTTGCTTAGAAACCACCGGCCTCACTATGATGGCTATCATCATACTGTATATGTATCACAATCAAACAGACCAATGTGGATGTGTCAAGAAAATCCCATGTCTTATTCTATTTATACTGTATATACTGTACTTTTATTATCTTCATAAAGCACTGTGGATTGTCCAACCAGTGTATGGCTCCAAAAACATTTCATTATATCACAACCAAATATTGTAATCTAATCTACTAGATTAATAATCTGACCTATCTTTCGCTGCAAAAAAAATTCTATTTGTTCACAGTCGGTTTCGGTATTATGATAGCTTATAGCTAGTAGCTTGCAACTAGTATGTACATGGACAGCGGCCAAGATGGGAATACAGTCATTTAAAAATATCAGCTGAAAAGATTTGTAGATTCATTTTCTAGTGAAAGGCAATTATGATGCTCTTCCAACTCCCCAAAACTGAGATCGGTAGTTTGGTAAAGACGCAACTTGTACACTCCATAGAAAAAGAGCGAACATCAAACACATCATCTTAACCTGCAATATAAGTCTCACATGGAGACCAGCACATCCAGGTCCTGACGTGCTCGGAGCTCACTGTTGAGACACAAAGGCTGAATAACAATGCTACCGTATATCTCTTGTGTACCATCAGACTCTCAAAAACAGTTGCTGGCATGAAGCATAATCAGTCCTGCTTGGGAGTGGAGAAGAGTGGTTGACCTAGACATTAGACTAAAGTTCCCTCCAGAAATAATGACTACAACCCTAAGACCAGTCTTACTGGCTGTGTAAAACCTGTAATCACCTTTGATGATTCTCTCTGGAAATGTAGTGTGCTTAAATCAAAGTGAAACTTCTAAGGACGGGTTGGGTCTACCATACATATCTACTGTATGTGAAGCATCTGCTACTCATAAAACCTTTTGTCATGTCAGTAAAATTCTCAAGTTGAATCTGGTCCCACGGGTCACATAGACCTCAGGTCAGGTAGACACCCATTAAAAACTCGACAGAACTCCTTATGAGGTCTTGCAATAATTAGTCTGGTGGCACGGTGGCTTAGTGGTTAGCACCATCGCCTTGCACCTCCAGGGTTCAATTCTCACCTTGGGTCTGTGTGCATGGAGTTTGCGTGTTCTCCCCGTGCTTGGTGTGTTTCCTTTTAACCCCTCTGGTGTACTCCACAGTCCAAAGACATGCATGGCACTCGATTGGCACCCTATCCAGGGTGTACCCTGCCACGTGCCCTAAGTCTCCCAGGATAGACTCCAGGCCACCCGACCCTGAATACAGGATAAAGTAGTATAGATGATGAGTGAGTAAGTGAATTAGTCTTGAAAACAAAAGCGTTCCTGTTCCTGAAGACAACCCCAGTGGGTCTTGAGAGTCTATGGTCATAAAGATGTCCTAATTTGAGCCCACTGGAGTACAATTAGTAGCCCTCACTCATTGGTCGTTGATCACCCAGTGGATCGAACATGCATTAATGGTGCCAGTGGTGCTTGCCATAGCATTAGTCAATGGGAAGGGCTGTATGGTTCTTGGACAAGTAATGTTTAGGTGGCATTTGGTGTATCCCATGATCTCCTGAGTAAGTACTTGAGTACTTGCATGGATAAATGGATTGAGACCAAATCAAATCCTCTCTGCCTGAACTGTAGTCAGCTAGATACAGTATGTAAGAAATTAAGACTTAAGCTGTTAAGGTGTTAGTTTTATTTCTGAACATATTTGTTTCATATTGTATGTACGTTTAAGAGTTTTTACTTTAAACTGCAAGAATAGTTTAACCGTAATAATTGTTCATATAGTTTTCCGGAACATAATTACAAGCTTGCACTTTTGTATTTTGTGTGTTTTAATGTGAGTTCACATTTTGACTGTTTTTTTAAATTGTGACGTTATTCCTATTCCTATTCTAATGCTACTCTGTTTTCTGTGTATAGACTTTGTTTACGTGTTCCTTAATTTATGACTGCAGATCTGCCTGTGTTCTTACTTGTCCTGTCTGTTCAGGGAACAATACCTGGAAAATCCTTCGCGCTTGCATCCTACTACCTCTGGCGGTCATAAATCACAGTGTTTTACATATCACGAGCTATATTTGAGTCTGGTGATGTAATAAATGTTAATGCACTTTAGTAAAACTGAATTATTTTGTTGCTTAGATAATCTCTTTCTTTCTGTCTGTCTTTTTTTCTTTTCTTTTTTTTTCAGATTCTGTACCTGTTTTGTACAGATAAATTATACAGCCACAGGAACAGGGAAAATCCGACATGATGTACTGTATAGGAGGAGGCTGATTTGTCCTCTAGCAGAGCCAGAGCAGGAAATGAGAGCTGTATGATGGGCATCTGTTTGTCCTTAACTGCCCTATGGAAAAACAACAGACATCTCAAGTGGAGCAACAAAAAAAAGCTAAACGAAATGGAAAATTCTCATTAATCTCAGTTTGACCTTTTATTTTCTTTCTTGACAATGATGATAAAGAAATAGAAAGTACAGACAATGTTTTAAAGATGCATTAGTACAGTACAGTACAATAGTACAGTATTGTGCTGGACCAATACATGCATAACAATATTACATTATATATATATATATATATATATATATATATATATATATATATATATATATATATATATATATATATATAAAATATGTTTTATAAAATGTTTATATATATAAACATGAACCTGTGGCCCTTATTAGTAATTAAATATAAAATGAATACAAATATCAAATAAACAGTCAAGATCAAAGGCATAGTTCAGACTGCTCATAGGATGATGCTTCACCCTGGAGCTACATGGCTAAAGGCTAAAACTGGAAACCCGTAGGTGCAAATTTAAACTCCACTAACAATTCTGGTTGTCCTCATTTAGTGTTAAGGGGACAATGTATACATTTTACACATATTCATATACGTGATTATTTACTTTCAATTAGACCACACCTTGGTTGTTTATGTTGCTTAATGTCCTAAGATTAAAAACATTTTCAGAGCCTTGTCAAATTTCTGCTCAAACCATAAAACATTAATCCATTGAATCAAAAGTGTGTTTTCAGAACAAAGTGGTTTTGGAGTGAACTGCGCTTTGAGTTTGTGTTCCAGATTTCCTGAGTTGTCTGTGTTCTAACTAATGCTGTTAGCATCAGGAGCTGTTCTCTATATAAATAAACTGTCCCGGTCTCACTGTATAAACATAGACACACTCATTCAAACACAAAGTAACAGACGCACTTCCAAGCTGAAATCACCGCAGCGCAAGTTTCCCAGCTCAGTTTACCAAAAGCCTCTTAGGGAACTCTTCTCATTCGGTTTTCCCCAACACGACCACTTGGTCACAGCTTAGTTTGTCAGCTCTCAGAGAGCGAAAATGGAAAGCTCTGACGTCGTCCGTTTAACATCACCAAATACTAGCATTTACAGTACGTACAGTCTTTTTTAAACACCACCAGTAATAATTTCACCAACCTTCTCCATCAACCACCTCCAAACACCAAGATTCATGAATAAAGACCACAAACACCAACATGCTAGATTATTCTCCATAAAACATCAGCAAACATCATTATTCTGCACCAAACGCCAAGGCGTGGTTATTTTTCATGAAACACTACCACACACCATAATTCTCTACCAGACACCAAATATCTTCAATAAAGTCCACAAAACATAAAACTGTCTATCAAACACCACAAAACACACACATTATCCACCAACATTCTCTAATAATTCTATTAAAGAATGTCAGCTGACTCACAAACATTAACATAATCCATCATTGTATAGCATCAAAACACCATCACACCACCACTTTTCCCTCCCATTTAAATGCAATTCAATGCCAACATTCTCCATTAAACACCAGCAATTACAAACACTGGCATTTACTAACATGCTGCATCAAATATTTACCTTTATATACTGAACACTAACCTTTCATCATCATCATCATCATCATCATCACACTCCAGTAACCACCAAACACAAAAATTATCCACCAAATGCTAAAATTATTCAAAATTAAATTCAATTAAATAATTTCTTTGTATAGCGCGTTTAACAATTGACATTGTCGCAAAGCAGCTTTACACAATCAAAAGAATTATTTAAGTTTGTATGAAAAATACATTTCCCCAAACTAATCATCAAAAACAACCAAACACTAACCTTCAGCAACAATCCACCCACTGACCACCAACAAAAACATGAAATTCACCAACATTCAATCATCAAAAAACAGTGACGTTCACGAACACTAACACATTTCATGATTCTCCGTCAAAAACTAGCAAACACCAGTATCCTTCACTAAATTCCACCACTCTCTATCAAACAACAGCATTCAGACGTACTTAAATTCTGCTTCAAAAACTTCCAAACCCTAACCTTCACCAACATTCTCTAGCAACCAGCCTCGAAAACCACCAAAACTGAAAACTAGCATTCTACATAAAACACCAACATTCACAAACACTGACATTTAGTAACATCCTGCACTACCAAACACTACCAAACTTCAGTGTCTACCACCAGCTCTCTGCATCACACACCAACATTCAAAAAGAACACACTTCATCATTTTCCATCAAACACCAATACTCTACATCAGGGGTGTCCAAATCCAGTCCTGGAGGGCCAGTGTCCAACACAGTTTGGTGCTTCTTCTTCTCAAACACAGCTGATTTAACTAATCTGTTAATTCCTAGGTTCAGTGGGTGTGTTTAGGTGTTGGTGAATTACAAACTGTGCTGGTCACTGGCCCTCCAGGACTGGATTTGGACACCCCTGCTCTACATTAAATTTATTGAAACACCCACACTCCATCAGACATCAGCGTTCACAAACACTTAATTGAATAACACTCTCTGTCAACCACCACCAAACACATTCACAGAAAACACATACACAAATTCACAAACACTAGCATATTCCATAATTTCCATCAAACACCAGCATTCACAAACACTGACATTTAGTAACATCCTGCATCAAACACTCACAAACACCAGAATTCTCCACTAGCCATCACCATTCTATTCCAACACTCTGCATTAAACACCAGCATTCACAAACAATAACATTCGTATTGGAACATGTGTTCCATCAGACACTATTAAACATCAGTATTCTCCAACAAACACCGTAACCACCAACATTCACCAATGGAGTTCAACAGTAACCCATTAAAATCTTCAACATACACCAGCATTCTAACACCTAATTGGTCAAGACTATGTTTTAGTAAAGAAAAATGAAGTCCAATACAGAAATCATCACACAGTGCATCACCAGGAACATGAACATGGGGTCTTTTTGTTTCTTATTTATTGTTTCACTACAAAGCTGTTTGCTCTCTGCAGTCTTCTAGGAATTTGAAAATGCTTTGAAATTCACAGTGCAAGAAATGGTGTAATGGTGAAACTGGTGGTTGTGTGAAGTCCTTGAAGAGCACATGTTAGGCAGTGAGAAATGTAAGCATGAGCAGGAAGGAGATAAGGCACTAAAATAAACTTAGGTGAAAGTACTTTTGTGTGTGTGTGTGTGTGTGTGTGTGTGTGTGTGTGTGTGTGTGTGTGTGTGTGTGTGTGTGTGTTACAAGAAAAGTCGCCTCTAAGTGGAACTTCATGGAACTGATGTCCCCTTGTGGTAATGTGGTAAACCAGCCCAAACATTTGATCCCTGGGTTAACACTCAATTCATCTCAGGATCTATACAGACTTGCCTTAAAGACATAATTTGCCTTGGTAACACCATTCAGCTTTATGTAGTTCAATAGTTCAAGTCCATAGCTGTTGTAAGCGCCGCAGAGCCACATTGTGATGTTTTTAGATTGACGGTGTTAAAGATTGCATTAGAAAACCACACGTGTTTAAGATCTTATTTGAGATGAGTGTGTGATGAAGCTGCAATTCCTCTGATGTATGGTAGCTTTAATCCTTTCTTATTTGTTTGCTACATTAGTCTTAAAAAAAATAGAGAAACGTTGTCATTTAATTCTGTACACATTTACCAGGTCTTTTAACTCATATACTGTAGGTGGCACGGTGGCGTAATATCTCCAGGGTCTGGGTTCGATTCCCGCCTCTGGGTCTGTATGCATAGAGTTTGAATGTTCTTTCCGTGCTTGGTGGGTTTCCTCTGGGTGCTCCAGTTTCCTCCCACAGTCCAAAGACATGCAGATCAGGCTAATTGCTCTTCCCAAATTGCCCATAGTTTATGCGATTTATACGATGAGAGAAAGAAAGTTAAACTTACCTGCCACTTATAACTTTATTTACTCATATAAATAAATATGGTGTAATGTGGAAGACACTTGAACATGAATAGTTTTATTGGCAAACCTGCTTACAGCATGACCGCAGGCTTATCTTACCGTCTGCTTTCCTGAGGCGCAGTGGTGCTGTTTTGTTTTTTTTTCTCGTTGGGTTTAGTTTGTTATGCTCGAGTTGAAAGTTCTCTCTTGGAGTCTGGTTAATATCGAAACTTGCTCCAGCTGCAGGATACATTTCGTACAGGTTTCTCAATTTTTTTCCTCCTCCAATGCAATTTATGCAATTAGTCTTTGTCATTTACAACATGCGCAGTACTTGTGCATGAAATGAATAGACATTTAGTATTTGGATGTTTAAGTCTACAGTATATAAACTATTTGCAGTTAATGATGATTTTAAAAAATGTGTTTCTTTACTGTATGAACAGTTTGCTTTTGTGTAATATGGGACTAGAAAAGGCATGGAGGATGGATAGTTGGAAATGTGTCGGGAATGTGTGTGTGTGTGTGTGTGTGTGTGTGTGTGTGTGTGTGTGTGTGTGTGTGTGTCGGTGTGTGTGTGTTTGTGTGTGTGTGTGTGTGTGTGTGTGTGTGTGTGTGTGTGTGTGTGTGTGTGTGTGTGTGTGTGTGTGAGTGTGTGTCGTTCAGAGTGCGTGGGAGTGTGTAGTAGCTGGATGAATAGTGTGTATTATTCTCTCCCTTCATGTTCTTCCAATAGTCTCATTGTCGGCTATGTCTCAAAGTCTAAGTGTAAACATTATGTCTAAAACCTCATGATTTAGTCTTGCTCCATCTTATCAAACCAAACCCCTTACTAAATCCATTTCATCCGCTGATGTTTGATCACGGCAAAAAAAAGCAAAAAAAAAAAAAAAACTGTTTTACTGTATGCCAGACCCCCAGAGAGATGTATTTGGTCATTTGGCATACTAATGCTATTTAAAAAAAGCACAAACCATTAAAGCACTATAATTTGTCACACTACAGTTTGTTTATATCGAAGGTTTAATCTCTCTTCCTTTTCTGTTCAGTTCTGTTCGTTTTTTATCTGGTTCACAACCACAAAATTCATACAATCTATCAGTCTGTATTTGGATAAAAATGTAGTAATGTTCTGTATGCAGATGCGTCAGCAGTGTTTCTGAGAAAAGCTGCTCTCATGATCAGGGGACATTGAAACTGAGCAGGGCATCTGGGACACACAGTTTCCCAGCATCTCACTTTACTTACCCCATCACTTCTTTACACATCTTACAAGTGACTAACTAACTAAATGTTTCCTTCATGCGTCATGAACATTTACGCTTCACAGAGTTCACACAGGAAAATCATGCGTACTGGGTTTCATATCGCCAAGGGCACGGGTTAACGTTTTGTCACACTGGCTGACACATTGTGAGTTTCATACAGTAAGACGCACTTCTAATGTTGCTTCTAAGTCTAGATATACTTTGGTCAAGAAAATTTTGGCAGAAAGAGGAAATTTTACTGACATGACAAATAAACAAGCAAAAGATAATAAATTACAGTGGGTATAGAAAACATGTTGGATGTTAAAAGTTGCACTGAATAAAACAAAAACTGTATCTGTCTTTATTTGAGGCTGCAAAGAAAACAAATGAGATTCTTTTAAAGGGGGTGATTCTTTTATATACAGTCTTGTGCAAAAGTATGGGCACCCCTTGATGAGTTGCACAAGGCCAAAATAACAATAATGTTTTAATTTTTTTTAATCTTTGTTCGATTTATGACATAAGACGTAACTATGCACCAATGTTGTGCATTTTTTCACTGTGTTAAGTGTTTTTCAATTTAAAAAAATACTGTGTTTTTTCAATTAAAAAATCACTAAAATCTGTTATTTATCAAGGGGTCCCCAAACTTTTGCATAGACTGTACCCGCTGTGGGGGCAATTACTTTTACACATAGAGCCGTTTCGACAGCTTTTCCCCCTTTAATGAAATAATCATTTGAAAACTGCGTATAATAACGACACAAATATACATTTTCACAAAGTCTGCTGCGTCAGTGTTTTTAGATCTTTTTCTCAGATGTTACTTTGGTATACTGAAGTATAAGTAGACGCATTTCAATGCATGAATGTATATATAATTACAAGCAACCCATGGTCTCGGGACACTTTATTGTAGGCATGACACAGGACTGATGTAAGCGCTCACCTTCATACATCAGTCAGGGTGTGGCGTAGAAGTTGATTGACAGCATGCCAAGGTGACTTCTTGAAAAAGAAGAATCAACACTGCAAATATTGACTCGTTGCATAAACTTGCAAGTTTAAAAGTGCTACATAAAAAAAAGTGTCAAATGCTTGTAATTATACTTTAGTAAAAAAAAAAAAAAAGTATAGGAAACACTGAAGCAGCACACTGTGAAAATTCATATTTGGGTTATTCTCAAAACTTTTGGCCATGGCTGTATTTATGTACTCTGAATATCGTTGTGTACAAAAGATTGTTTGATGATCTCGCTCAGTTGAGTGCACATAAATATGCAAAAAAAAAAAAAAAGAAAAAAAAATCAGGGGGGGGGGGGCGAATACTTTTTCACAGCACTGTATTACTGTAAGTCCACTGTATTCTCAGTGAACACTTACATTCTCGTTGCTGGGTGGTGAGTGAGTGAGAGATGACCTGTGTAACTCGCTCATCCTGGGCCTTGAGCTCAGATATTTTCCGCACCTTTACCTCGGACTGTTTGGTTTCGTAATGGTTTTTAATGTTCCCACTTCTGACAGCCACAATAGACTCAAATGAGCAAACAGGGCATGTAGAGCTCAATGCGGGAAGAATAAATGCGAATACATTTCTCCACTCGTTCATCTCAGAAAACTCAGTTTTCAGTGTTAACTTCCCTAATTTTGGAGAACTCATTAAAAGTTTCATGTGTCTGTGCACCCCTCTCTGCTCGCTTTACCGCACTAATGACTGCACATCTGAACATAGAAACGGTGTAGCAACCCGCGACCCAGGCGGATCTACTCAGCTGAATTCGATGTTCCTGATTTCATTAGGAAATAATCTTTGGTATATATATTTCATCACATTAAAAAGCTTTGCGGTTCAGATGGAACAGACTGAGCCCAGAGACTGCCAGTCGTCCTGCACAGAGCTCAGATCTAAAACATTTGAAACGCTGAACATCATGGCATGACCTCATTAATGCTCTTGTGGCTGAAAAAAACAAATGCTTGTGCCTTTTGCAGGAGTGTGCATGTTATTATAGCTGTAAAACTTTGCGACGGGATGTTCAGTTAGCGCAGATGGGTGTGGGCTCTATGTATGACCACAAAACATTATCACATATGAGTCATTTGTGGTAAAAGCATCTGATAGTTGATTGAAAATAAAGACCCCCTCTTTTCGTCTCTTTGTGATCATGGCTTTGGTTTGGAGAGCTGTTGAATTTTTGTTGCTTCCTTTTCTCATCTACATTCACACAGTTAAGGCTTGTGCTAACCAGAGATAGAGAGTACGTGCCTGTTGCACCTTGCAATAGATCTTAGAAGCATGCTATGACTGACTGAAGATTTCCTTTGCTTGGGTCATTAAAGTCAAATGTTTCTCACTTATTAGATCATTGTGCCATTGCTTGGAAAAAAAATAGACAGATCAAGAACAGGTTCTAACAGTGGCCAAGAGTATCAAGACAACATATCCGTTTTTTAATTTTTTAAATTTTATTATTATTATTATTATTATTATTATTATTATTATTGTCCCTGTGCACAAAACAGGTGATGTCACTAATTAGTTCTCATTTATCCGGCTGAAGAGCTGTGCTAATTAGAATCTGCTGACTTACAGTACTCAGTGGATGGAACAAATATGTGGCTGGACTTTTACTTTCTGAAGTCCACCTCAGCATAAAAATGGCTAAAATTTGGGAATTCTCAAGTGATCTGGAAACTTTTTCCTTGGGAGAAAAATCTTCAGGGATCAATCAAGCAGGTATGGATTGAGCGAGTCACACAAGAGTACAGCAGGCATCTTTTTGACTCTGTGCCCAGTCGGATCCAGCAGGTTTTTAAAAAAATAAAGGACTTCAATAATAAAATATAAATTTTTTGTATAGCGATTTCCTATAAATAACAAATTATTTATTCGAATGATTTTGACTGCCATTAAAAAAATGGAATGTCATTAAAACATTTAATTTCACTTTTGATTAATAAAAAAAAACATTCTGAAATGTACTGTCTCTTCATGTACAACAATAATTCACCTTTATATTAACAATAGTGTCAGCACTGTGGCCTCGCACGTCAAGGGTGAAGGGTTCGATTGCTGCCTCGAATCTTGACAGTCCAAAGACATGCAGATTAGGTTAACCTCTCAAATGTTGTCAAATTGCCTGTAGTGTGTGTGTGTGTGTGTGTGTGTGTGTGTGTGTGTGTGTGTGTGTGTGTGTGTGTGTGTGTGCGCCCTGTGATGAATTAACACCCTGTCTTGTTCCCCAAGTCTAGAACTAGAACTGATGACAGATCAATTCGTATATATTTAGAAATAATTTATTTTAAATAAATGTATGCATTATAACAAATCAGCAGGTAACATTATTAAATGTGCTTTCTTTCCATTGAATGACTGGCTGCTTCATTGTCGATGGATTTATCAATCCCAAGTGAAGGAAAGTTTTTTTCGGACTAATGTGCACAAATAAAAACATTTGATGTTCCATTGAAAAATAGAAGAAAGGAAAAGAAAAGAATGGACACAAATCCTACAATTGGTCTGTTATTGACGTCCATCAGCTAAATCTACACTACAGCTAAGAAAAAGCAACTGACTATCACTAAAACTCAATTCAGATGAGCTGTTAACAGGGTTTCCTTGTATGTGTAATGCTGTATAACAGTTCTTTAAATGTAATTTAGTGTTTTTCCTGGTGGTTTATCATGTAACAGTTAGTGTTTTCCTGTTACTTGCGCTTGTGATTAAAATGTGCTCATCTGCAGCAGTTTCATCAGAATTTATTGGGCATAATGGACAGTTCAGTGGAAAAGTCCTGAGTCTCCCCATATTTCCTCATATACAGTAAAATTAGCTTGATTAAATTCGATCAACAGTATACTGATCATCTGCACCTGTTTCTCACTGGTTCATGCATTAAATTTACTCACTCTTACTCACTCATCATCTATACAGCTTAATCCTGTTTTCATGGTTACGGGGGCCTGGAGCGTATCCCAGGAGATTGAGGTGTGCCCAATCCATCGCAGGGCAGATACACATACACACACTAGGGCCGATTTGGGAACGGCAATTAGCCTAACCTACATGTCTTTGGACTGTGGGAGGAGACCGGACACCCCGGAGGAAACCCACCAAGCACGGGGAGAACATGCAAACTCCATGCACACAGAGACGGGAATCGAACCCCGACCCTGGTGGTGCACGGCGACAGTGCTAACCACTACAGTACATCACAGTGTCCCCTGCATTAAATTGGATGCTTTCTTATACTCGAATGATTCATCTGGAACTGGAACTGGTCAGGTACAGGGACTGGACAGAAAATTTGAGCCAAAAAACGAGAGCTGAAAAGTCCTTCAAGTCCCTTGGAGAACTATTCCTTAAGGCTACATTATGAATACAAAAAAAAATCTGGCAAAATATGAATAAATGAGAGGTGGCTCAGGTCTTTTGCACAGTACTGTACTTTTGTGATGCTGGATAGAATCTGTTATGATCCTACGCTTCAGGTGGAAATCCATAAAACAAGAGATCAGCAACGTATTACTCATGATACTATAGGTTCAAGGTCGAATCAAGCTCTGTAATTAAACAAAGAGTAACTGGACAATCAATCATTAAGCCTATTAGATCATTACTGGACACCATTAGGGTTAAACCACACAAGGAAGTGAAACGTTTTCTCCGAAAAAGGAACTTTGAAAGCAGTGCTGGAATGCAGCAGAATGTTATCACACGAGCTACTTAACGACCTGTCAAGGAAATGAAACAGTACAAATCGGCAAAGAAATTGATTCAGCTGCACCTTCCTGCTGTACATTCGTAACAGCAGACGTTTGTGCTACGGCTGTTCAAAAATGCATTGTACAGCTTTCAGGGAAAATCGCCAAAGTCCTGATTTCTCGCACAGCGAGTCCTGATTTTCATCAGCAGTTTGCGCACTGGCTCTGTGTACTGCCTGTTGGAAAGACTAAGGATGATGGGTATGATGGCCATGCTGCCAATTCCCGTGCATGAGAGGATGGTGTTAAGGCGAGAGTTTGTATTCCAATCTTTTCGAAGCAACATAACAGAAACATGGAGGTAGACGATGTAAGGCACCCAGCAGACCAGGAAAAGGAGTGAGATTACAGCGACGCACTTTGCGTAGCGCAGGTTGAGGCGATGTTCTTGATCGGAGGCCTCATTGCGTTCCACGGCGCGGTTAAGCTTACAAATGTCACGCATTTGCTTTCGTGTAATCCAGAGAACTCGCCCTGTCATGGCCATGATGGACAAGATGGCAGGCAGGAGCAGCCCATAGACCTCCAAGTAGATGAAGGGTTTGGGAAAGATCTGTTTGTAGGAGCAGTATTCACTATCATTCACGAGCACTGCCGAAGAGTTTTCACCTCCTGCTTGTATATCCACTGTGAAATTATAGCTGCACTCATTAGCATGGCAGATATTTGAATTCGAACTGATGTTAAGTTGTTTCTCTGTCCAGTTGTTCCACCCAAAGGCAGGTAAACTAGCGTAGAGGAGAGGAGGAATCCATACAGCTAAAAGTGCAGCCGGGAAGCAGCGGTGTACCCAAAACTGGCTGTAGTGCAGGGGGTGGACGATGCACAAATATCGCTCGTAGTGCACCATGACCAGGTTGAAGAGGAAAGACAGGAAGAGGAAATTGGGGAAGATGTGTACGACCAGGCAGGATTGATAATTCAGTGGTCGATTGATACCCATGCAAGGGATGAACGGCAGAGCGAGGCCTGTGCTGACATCTGCCACAAGCAGGCTCAGGAAGAAGTAGTTGGGCGTGTCATGGAGCTGTCTGTTGCAGGCGATACCCATGATGATGAGCAGGTTGGTGAGGATGATGATGGACGACATAGGAATGGTGATGAAAATGATAAGCTTCATATCCTCACTCTGGTTCATCATGGTACTCAGTGCACGTCGCCTTCGCTTCTTTTATCCTGAGAAAGTTAGAGATGCATGAGAAAGAGAACGTTAAGAGGTGGATATATATTTCAGTCATATATGAGTTTGTTATTTAAAGGTCCCATATTTTAATCCCCCAAATCGTCTCGTAATGCCGCAGCTCTAGTCAGGACAGAGAGAACCATGGGTAGTTTAAATGACAATCTACAGTCCTGTGCAGCCTCATTTCCCCTCTCGTCTGTTTCAGCCACTCAGCTTTCGGACAGTTCTTTTTTTATGGTACACAGCCTGTAGGCGTCTCTTAGGCAGCTGATAATGAAGACAAAATAGAACATCTTGTGATGTTTGGTGTGAAAAAATGATGTTCAGTGCTTTGACATGTGCTGTACATGTGGAGCATTTTTGCAAGGTACAGTAGATCGGAATAAGAAAATACCAATGAAAGAAGCAGAATTAGTTAAGGG
>JAAGKR010003750.1:0-49694 GCA_011419295.1 Clarias macrocephalus
AACAAAATGTTATGATTTTGTGAACTTGAAAAAATGAATCAAAACTCTGCATATACTGTACTTGCCTCACACGTGAAAAATATATACTTTTAGAATGCGAAATATCTACTTTTATTTAAACTAATTGATAAACAAATTTCATATGTTGTGATTCGCATGAAACAGTAATATCTGTCGCTGTTGTCCTGTTGCGGCAGTGAGTGTGACTTCAAGGCACATACTGGTCTCCTACCTACTATACCTTTTTTCTGCACCGACATAAAGTGATTTTAAAATGACGCTACTGTTGATTACCTACGGAGGTATTACCAATATGATAATGACCTCATATATTCCTTGTTTTTTTTTTTTTGTATATTATGCCTGGAATAAAGCTGCTCACATCGGCACACACTTTCACTTTGCAAAAGACAGCGTTTATTTAGCGAGTATATACAGTACTCATGTTTTGTTTTGTTGTTTTCCTGGGTACTATTATTGATTTTATATTTTGTCTTCTTTGCAAAAGGTGCCACTCTTTATGACTGAAATAAAGCTTTTCATATTGTCGCTTGCTTTCATCTGTCGTTTGATCAAAGTGCATACAGATGTGTATGGAATAATATCCTGGACATTTTTTAAAAGGAATTGCGAATTGCATTTTCCATATATACATAAAGTGTGACATAATTCAAATGCAATTGCAAACTTAGTGTCGTTGCAATAAGCAACGTTTCCACCGGTTTTCAGCCAGTAGGCTATAATAGGAGAAGATCTAGAAATATATTTATTTGCAACAGCTTCTCTCCATAGTAAGAAAATATGTGATTTGCCATTTTTGTGTGTTTATTTCTTGATAAACAGATGAGATAATCTTGGTTCACCTCCATTGCTCAAATTTCCCCCTCTTGGTCGGCGACCTTGAGTGACGTCACTCCCCATACAATCACACCCCACAGTATAGACTCACCCATGACGCTGATTGACAGGTTTCCGTGTAACGCGTTTGAGTTTTGGCAGGCTACATGCGCGATGCAGAGAAAGTTGTGGCAATTGATTTTGCTATTTACAGTACATATGACAGTCTCATGACTTGTAAGACATGGGAAAAAATAAAAATAAAAATAAAAAAAACATTGTTAATATTGTCATTACTTTCATTTACATTTATAGTAACAGGAAGAGTTTTGGCTGCCGAATGCTGCCAAACAGGGAAGGAAGCGATAAAATCTGATAACTTCACATATACGATTAAAATCAATAACAACTCAATAACAGGTGTTATGAATTGATACCAAGGTATTAATGAGGTGCTAATGTTGGGATGGGGGTGCCAAAATTTTGTCACAGCTGTAATATAATTGTTCTATGAAACTGTTTGTTTACATTTCAACAGGTTTGTTATATGTATTTTTCGTGAGAGTCAGTATATGACAGTATGTAGCACTACTCAGCATATAAAAGCAAAACACATTATTCAAAAGCAAATTATTTGTATTTTTCATTTTTTAACACATTTCTTTGCATATTGTTGTTTATTGATAACCACTTCTAAACAAACCTCATTTTTAATGATTGTACATTAAATATCTACTGTGGGTCTTTGAACCTTCCCAGAAAGAGTATGCTTTTAGTAGTGTTGTGTCTAATAAAGAATATGAAAGGGTGGTCGGCCATGAATTGCATCTCCCGTCTCATGTACAAGCATTCCAGCGTAGTTAATACTGTAGTAGCTGCTGCTGCCTCTGTGCCTTCCTCATTGACCTTGACAAAAGATTTGTGGGTCACAGATGACACAAAAAGGTCTTCTTGGCGACTCATACCTGTCAGATTTGCAGCACCGGCCTGGAACAACGAGCTCATGCCCATTTTACTCAGGATACTGTTTAAAGAGTACTGCTCTTCCAAGTTAAATTTTGGCAGATGGACCATAATATCAAATGATCTGTCCATCTTCTCTGGATCTGTCCATTTTCTCAGCTTGTCCACTGTTAGTTCATTCTCCAGCTGTTACACAACAAACACACAGACACCGGCAGGTACTAATGAGACTACAGTTTTAGTATAATAAAATTCATGGAGAAATTTTGAAGAAGAGGTGCAATGGCACACCACTTTTCCTGAGTGTGTATACCACCAGTGATTTCAAGAAGTGTTTGTGTGTGTATGCACGTGTGTGTAGGTGGTGTGAGTTAAAACACTGGCTGCACTCATTCCTCCCTGGACAACAAACTCAGACATAAACATTGTAACCGGCTTTCACCTTAAAGGTAATGGGATGTGCTTTGTTCACTCATATTCTGTGACCTGTATGTGCTAAAGGTTTGTTTCTTGAATTGTTTGAGAGAGAGAAGGATTATGGGAAATCAAATTTTATGTGCGTATTTAAAAAATTATACTCAGGTAGGCAGTTTTTCCAAAATTTTCTGAAAATAGCCAAAAGCTTTAACAAGGCAGCCTGCAATAAATTTTCTCATGTGCAGATTATATCATTTAGGAGGACACAGAATAAAGATTCAAAAAGATTTAAAATTTTTAAAAGAGGTGCTTGCTGACCTTCTGAAGTGGGTCTGAGCCATCCACAGACTCCTCAGGCAAAAGCACCAGCATGCTGAGTTCATTGTCCACATATGGCAAATCCAGCACCTGCAGCTTGTTCTCATCAATGTAGTTGTAGAGGAAGTTTGTCTCCTGGTACATCATCTGCACTGGTTTTGACTCATTCTAATAATCATACACAAACAGTATTGAGAAATACAAGGTAAACTGTATTCAAATTAAAATTTTATTCGTCACACTCACCCAGCATGATATGCAGTTAAATGCTTATATGACTGTGACCTAACAAGAGGGGTTTCTCTTATTATTATAATATTATAAGCAATTATTGTGCATTGTGTGACTTTGACCTGGTTTATCTTGAAGGGCATCTCTTTAGTGTCTCTAGTTTTAAACACATGCTTCCATTTCCCGATGAAATAAATCGCGTTCACCAGGGCAAGTCGTGTCATTGCTGTAATCGTCTCTGGCTGCAAAATATCTTTGATTTTACCTGAAACCAAAAGCAAGACAACATGTAAGATCTGACCATTGTCTTGTAAAACACCTCTTCAATTGCGTGCTGTATGTTGCAGCTTTTGAGACAATATTTGCATGTCTAAAAACATTTTGTTCTTACCCTCAGTCTTCTCTTCTACCCACTGGTTGATGAGCTTCCGTGACTCTTCTGATGATTTAATAAAGTCGACTGCCTGCATGTCAGCTTGGTACAACTTCTGAGTGGAGTCAATATATTCCTGAAACAAAAGGCACAACACACTTAGCACACTGTCGTCCAAGCAAACGGAAGCTATGTTGTAGAAGCTAAAATATGAAACATTTTGCTTTGCTTACACTTTTACTTAATATAAGTATTGTGGTTACAGTCAATAACTTCTAAGAGTTGATTTATCCTTTATTGCTAGATCAAAGATCCTAATCATATTTTATAACAAAACAAAAACAGTAAATGGACATTTATAGAAGGCTTACGGATAAGAAATTGAAAGTCTTCTCTCCATAAAGCCTGTTGGCCAGTCGGAGGATGTAGGAGGCTTTGGGGCTGTTAATGGCAGAGTTGAGGGTCTTGAAGTGGGTGTGAACATCAGAGACTGAACTGAAGGACAGAACCTGCAATAAGCAACAAAATCATGAAGGAAATATTTTAAATTGTTTGCATTTCTTACAATTTGTTATTGCTCCTAAGTATACATAAATAAATAAAAAGGTCAGAAATTACAATGCAATGATAATGAAACAGGCTCAAAGACATGTTTGGCGTCCATGAAGTAAATTCAATACTAAATGAAAACCCAGACTGAGAAGCATGTCGCCTGAACAGGACTGGTCTCATTATTCTACTGGTGAAATGTCCTAGATCTGACAATGCAAACACTGCCAAAATCTAAAGCAATATGTGTGTTTGCACTGTTTTATCTGTGACTGTCTATTAAATTCAACAATCTTTATCACAATAATGAACTTATTGAATATTGAACAAGTAAAAGTCTTCCATTGTTCCATGAAAGGTTCAGGATTATTACTTATTACAAAGCATTTAGAATTAGCATTATGTAGCAATATATGTAGACATGCAATAAGTAAATAAACACTCAACGTTTTATTATAAAATGTATGCACCAAAATGTTTTGACATTATTATGTCTATTGTTAGTTTCCTTTTTTCTGATTGAAACATCACTGGTCATTTATAGTATTAATAATGTATTAATAGACCTTAATGTATTAATGAATTAATACATTAAGGTCTAATACATTATGTATTAATTTATTGATGTACTAATAAACCTTACCGTACCTTGCTTAAAACATTAAACAAATACTGGCGAATGCATTTTTTTCATATAATTATGACTACTTGTTTATTTCTTGCATGTCTGTAGTCACAGTTTTAAAATTTAACATATCCAGACATTCTAATTCTGGTTTTATATATTTAGGTTAAACTCTCCTACCTTAGCCATTTCCTCAGCAGTCGCTCCTCTGGCTCCTAAGTAGACCATACTGAGTGCGGCGCTGATGCTCAGCGGGGAAATGAACAGGTTTCCATTCGGGTTCTCAGCACTTATGGCCCGGTACAGGTCCAGGGCGAAGGCGCTATTAGCACGGCTCAAACTCTCCATCTTTGATTAGTCTAATTCATAACACATACAGATATTTGAATTGTGAAATGTGTGGCACAGAATACAGAAATCCTTGTGTATTGATATATAAGAAAAAAAATGACAAAGCAGCTATCACCCTGCAACGCTTCCATGCATTAATTTAATGTCACATAAAAATCTGAAGAGATCTAGATTTCATTATACTCACAAATGAAAGCTCTCGGTTAAAGTGCAGCAGTTACACCATTCACTGTTTTTAAGCAGTGTGGTAAACACCCAAATGTAATAATGTTTTGGAATGTGAGACAGTAGGAGGCTCCACATTATTTAACCCTTTCATTGATTTGTTGTTGTTACAAATGTTGTACATTTTCAAAATGTCTCCCATTCCACCAAAAATAAGGGATATGTGTGTTTCCCATGTTACATAACATCAAATAGCAAGAGGATGGATTTTATTTGACCCCTTTTAGGGACTTTTGCTAAACAAAATTAATAACTGAGTAGCAACAGTACTGGGTTAATTCAATAAAGATGAAAAATGTACTGTAGCATGTTATTATAATTGAAGTATATCCTAGGTTTTCTTATTTTCTACTCAACAATTGATTACAAATTTTAAAGTTATATCAGAAAAATAAAGACCAAGCAAAAGGGGAACATTTTTGTTTTTGTTTTTTAGGATTCAAATGCACAGTTTGGGTGAACGTGTACCCGCTGTAGCCTCTCAAATCCATCCATTCATCTATCTATCTACAGTATCTATTAATTAGTAGGTTGGCAGTTCAAGCCCTAGCTCCTTAACCCTGTCTGCTCCATATGTATAGTATTATTACTGACCTTGTGCTCTGACCACAACTTTCTAACAACCTGGAATCAGTGAAGAAAGAATTTCACTGTGCTGTAATGTTTATGTGACATTGTGAAATGCTTCTTCTTTTACCCTTTTCTTTTCTTCTAAAAGGATTGACAAATCTTTGTCTATTGATCTGACACTTACCTGACATTTATCCTTATCTGGATCTGGAACTATACATGTGAGTTTCCTTTTACTTTCAGTCTGCCCATTACCTGCATTTCCATGTGGTACTTTATGTATGAGCCTTGTTATGCCATATTATGTTTAATCATGGCTTATTATAAAAGTAAATTAAATTACATATTTTTTTTCTTTTGCCAAATTTTTTAATTATAACAGAAAAATAAGGACAAAGTAGCAAAGTGGGAAAATTTTTGTTTTGTCTTTTATTATTCAAATGCACTGTTTGTGTGAATCTTAGCTCACTGTAGCCGCTCATTCCTGTTTTTGGCTAATAGTAATAGGAGCAGATTAAGGTTTAATGTGTAATGCTTTTTATGCTCATCACAAGGATGCTTTTCTGCTCATCACTCATCACTGTGCTCTGACCCCAACTTTCTAACAATCTGGCATCTGTGCTGTAATGTTTAAATGACAAATAAAGGTTTCTTTTCTTCTTCTTCTTCTTCTTCTTCTAAAAAGGTTTGAGTGATAGTCCGCTGGTTATTGATGTGTCTTAATATGTATTCAGTTCTTTATTGCTGGGCTGACGTACTGAACAGTCTAATGGTGCACAAGTGACAGGTGCAGGTGAGTGTGTGTGAAACAGTCTGATGCTGCACCAGTGACAGCTACAGGTAAGTGTAAGGGGAAAGGGGAGGGGTGGGGGGGTCTGAGTTCAAGAATGACATGTGTGTTCAGTTCAGTATTGATGGCTGAGGAAGTGAGCAGTCTAATGCTGCACAAAGTAACATGTGTGTTCAGTTTTTCTTCTTCTAAAAGGGTTTGAAATATTGATCTGGCATTTAAAGACGTTATAGTATGCTGCACATTGATCAGTGTTTCATTAGTAGGCTACATAATCTGATCACTTTGTATCTGGATAGTTCTTTCTTTATGAGCATTCCCTGTTTCACTTAAGAAACACTCTCTGGACTTCTATGGAACTATCTGTGTGTCTTTGCTTTGGCTTTCAGTGTGCCTATTATCTTAATTTCCCGTGAATATCCTGTGTACTGCATATTTACTCTTGTTTTGACATGTGTTATTATAACACGTTTGGCACACGGGCGGCACCACAGACACAGACAAAGGGAAAATATTATTTTGAAAAAGGGCAAGGAAAAGGTTTAAAGGAGGGAGGAAGGGAAAAAGAAGCAGCTCCTGTACGGTTTACTTGTGACAGCTCTCTTTGGGCGCAGCCTCTCTTTGGGTGAGAGTCCTCTGTGACATCCGGCGGCTGGGCAGATTTCCCCAGCTGGTAACAGGG
The DNA here is from genome assembly GCA_011419295.1 of Clarias macrocephalus. Lineage (NCBI taxonomy): Eukaryota > Metazoa > Chordata > Actinopteri > Siluriformes > Clariidae > Clarias > Clarias macrocephalus. The sequence continues at coordinate 6,932 of JAAGKR010003750.1, forward strand.
GCCTCATCGTGTATCTCCTAGCAGCCTTTTACTCCTCGACGGCAGGATCATGAAATCCGTCTCCATTTGATGGTTAAAGAGCCGTGGGAGCTCAAAGAGTAAGCTCACTGTCCTTGTGACTGCAATCCAAGGCGCATTCCACTCACCTCTTTGAAGTCTCCCGGGGCATGTTACATTGCCTCGCTCGCATGCTGCTCTTCCGCGATTTATCACATGTCCGCTGCACAACCTAGCTCAGTATATTGACATCAGCAGCACAACAGACCCCAAGCTACACTTTCCGCTCTGTTTTATAGTGCTGGTAGAAGCCTGGGATCCATTACCCTTTGCTCACCAGCTGGTGCCTATTCCCATGGCCCCGCTCCTTTGCAAAACTGTAGAAGAGGAGGCCGACTACCTTGTGAGCTTTGGAGTGAATGAGGACTGATATGAGAGAGGTGCACACCCATCACAGACGCACTCTGTGACAGTGCCCCTTCCTCAGCTCAGAGCTCACGGTCACCACTGGCACTGCCAAGTTAGACCACGGCCTCATTAGGGACTCTGTTCCAGGTGCCCCCGTGCCGCATTCTCCACCAGTCTACGGGGTTTGGCACACAGGTGGCACCACAAACATGGACACGAGGCAAGGTCTTACAAAAAAGGGAAAATTTTATTTGAAAAAATGGGGAAGGAAAAGGTTTAGGTGAGGGAGGAAGGGAAAAGGGGAAGGAAAGATCTGCACATGCTAATCTATAGACAGTGCCTTGCTGGAATGCGAGCACAGGCTGGTGAGTGGTGGCAGCATGCCAGATTGTCAATGTGGGTTCAAGGTGGGTGTCCCTGTTAGGTCTGGCAGCAAGGTGGCTTTGCCCCAGCTGGAAACAGGGGCCTTGACATGTATCTCCTAGCGGCCTTTTCGAAGTAACGTGTTTTACTTTGACTTTTTCTTCTTCTAAAAAGGTTTGAAATATTTGTCTATTGATCTGGCACTTGAAGTTATAGTCTGCTGTACATTGATCAGTGTTTCATTAATAGTCTACATAATCTTATCACTGTATATCTGGATAGTTCTTTCTGTCTACAAAGAGTTTATGAGCATTCTTTGTTTTACTTAAGAAACACACCCTGGACTTCTATGGAACTATCTGGGTGTGTTTGCTTTGGCTTTCACCTGCATTTCCCGTGAATATCCTGTGTACTTTGTTGCACTTTTACTCTTGTTTTGACATGTTATCGTAACGGGCGGCTCCACAAACACAGATACGAGGTGAGGTCTTCTGAAAAAGGGAAAATTTTATTTAGAAAAATGGGGAAGGAAAAGGTTTAAAGGAGGGAGGAAAAGAAAGGAAAGCAGCTCCTGTGCAGTTTACTTGTGACAGCTCTCTTTGGGCACGGCCTCAGACAGGAGTCAACTGTGACATCATGTGGCTGGACGGATTTCTCCAGCTGGGAACAGGGGCCTCAATGTGTATCTCCTAGCAACCTTTCACTCCTCGGAAGCATGATCACGAAATCCGTCTCCATTTGATAGTTAAAGAGCCGTGGGAGCTCAGAGAGTGAGCTCACTGTCCTTGTTGCAGCGATCCAAGGCGCATTTCACTCGCCTCTTTGAAGTCCCTGGGGCGCGTTTCATTACCTCGCTCGCATGCTGCTCTTCTGCATTTTATCACACGTCCGCTGCACAACTCAGCTTAGACAATTTACATTGGCAGCCCAACAGACCCTGAGCTATACTTTTTGCTGTGTTTTATAGTGCTGGAAGAAGCCTGGGATCCATTAGTGGGGATTGCTTACCAGCTGGTGCGTATGCTCACGGCTCTGCTCCTTTGCACAACTGCAGAGGGGAGGCCAACAACCTTGTGAGCTTTGGAGTGAGTGAGGAGTGATATGAGATTTAGGCACACACCCATCACAGGTGCACTCAGTGAAAGGTGCCCTTTTCTCAGCTCGGAGCTCACGGTCGCCTTGGAACTGCCAAGTAAGACCACAGCCTCATTAGGGACTCAACTCAAGGTCTATTCCAGGTGCCCCTGTGCCCGCATTTTCCACCAGTGAGTCTAACTGGTTTGGCACACAGGCGGCACCACAAACATGGATATGAGGCAAGGTCTTAAAAAAAAGAGAAAATTTTATTTGGAAAAATGGGGAAGAAAAAGATTTAAAGGAGGGAGGAAGGGAACACGGTCAGGAAAAGTGTTCACATGCTAGTCTGTGGGCAGTGCTCCGGCTGGCATTCAAGCATAGCCTGGTGAGAGGTGGCGGCAGCCAGATTATCAGAGTGGGTCCACATGGGCAGCAGCTCCGGTGCAGTTTACTCCTGACAACTCTCCTCTCGTGAGATGGCCGGACCGGCCCATCCCTGCTCTGTTTTGGGTGCGGCCTCAGACAGGAGTCTCCTGTTACGTCTGGCAGCTGGGTGGCTTTTCCCCAGCTGGGAACGGGGGCCTCAAAATGTATCTCCTAGCAACCTTTTCAAAGTAACCTGGGGAATTACAATTTTTTTTTCCTAAAAAGGTTTGAAATATTTGTCTATTGATCTGGCACTTGGAGTTATAGCCTGCTGTACATTGATCAGTGTTTCATTAATAGTCTACGTAATTTTATCACCGTATATATGGATATTTTTTTCTGTGTGAGCGTTCTCTGTTTCACTTAAGAAACTCACCTATGAATGATCTATGAATCATTCAACCAAAAAAAAATAAAAATAGGTGCAGATGATGACAGATTTGATGTAATTTAATATGAAGAAATGAGAGGTGGCTGAAGATTTTTGCACTGTTTTACATGGTGTGATACACACCACAAGATGTTTTTTAATGATAAGAGTCCTTACGCAGGTCTTTAGAGGGAGTCAATGAAATAGGAGTTAGTGAGAGTGCTTATGACAGGCACGGGAAGACCTTCCCCTTTGGAGATGGCGTAGGATTATTAATTAGGAACTTAAATTCAACCAAAGAAAACTGAAAATACAATATAACGGAGCTCCGCCGTCTACATGAGAATGGGCAGGGCTCTGGAAAATAAAACAAAACTTTTATCCTCTCGAGGCATTCGCCCTTACCGAGGATTTATAGAGAGAGGGAGAGTTTGTGCTTTGTGCATTTTTAAGTGAAACTGAGCGCACACGCTGAACTCCTTCGTGCCGCTCACTCTTTTCTCTTTCTCTCTCTCTCCGGCATCTTAGACAGACAGAAGCTAGTGTAGTTGTAGGCTGTGGCGTGTTGGTAGTCAGAGATTCTCCTGGTAGTGTGTGTGCACAAGTTCCTGGGGTGTTGGGCATGAACATCCTTAGCCGCTGCTACAAGGAGCTCTTTGGCCAGCATGGTAAAGCACTTTTTGAATTATCAGTAGTGTTACAGGCCTCTAGTTGTGTGTTCCAGGCGTCACAATATTGCCACCAGGTCGACGCCCAGCCAGCGGTGGATCGTGAGGGGCGACTTAAAGTGCGTGGACGTCGGGCGTGTTGCATCATGGGTGGCACCATGAAGTTTGTCGCCGCAACTTGTTCTGTTCAATACTCGAGTGGGCTGTACTGTATGAACCACCTACTTTGGGTCTGCCGGCAGGTTTGATGGCCTCTCCTGCTCTGTTAAGGGTGCACAGTGGTACTGTTTATGTGCCAGTGGTTAATGTTGGTACTATGGATGTAGTGCTGTATGCGAGCACCATCATCGGCACAGTGAACCAGGTTGATGTCGTTAGTTTGCCCCCGGAAATTACAGAAGTTAATACCATTACAGCTAAGGTAAGTGCACAGGTTGTGCAGAATTCTCCTAGTGTGCAGGAACAGATAGACATGTTAGATCTTTCTGTGTTGTCAGAGGAGGAACAGAGTAAGGTTCGAGCATTGTTGGGGAAGTATTTACTTGTGTTCTCCATACATGATGGAGACCTGGGGTGCACAAACCTGATCTCCCACGATATCCCTCTGTTGGATGACATCCCTGTCAGGCAGCGGTTCAGACGCATTCCCCCATCGGAGTATGAGGTGGTAAAGGCACATATTAATCAGTTATTGGAAACCCAGGTAATAAGAGAGAGCTGCAGTCCTTATGCTTGACCAATTGTGTTGGTTAAAAAGAAGGAAAGGTAGCCTGCGGATGTGAGTAGACTACCGTCACTTAAATTTGAAAACTAGGAAGGATGCGTTCCCTCTACCACGTATTGAGGAGACTTTGGATTCGCTGGCTGGGGCCCGTTGGTTTTCTACCCTGGATCTGGCCAGCGGGTATAACCAAGTACCTGTAGCTGAAGGGGACAAATTCAAGACTGCTTTTTTTTGTGGGGTTCGCTAGCTACTACCGGCGCTTTGTGGAGGGGTTTGCCAAGTTGGCTGCCCCTCTTCATAGGTTGGTGGCCCAGCTGGCAAACCCAAAATGTGTAAAGCACAGTGCTCAGGAGTTTGCTGAAGCCTGGTCTGTGGAATGTCAGTGTGGCTTTGAGGGGTTGAAGTGTAAATTGACCACAGCTCCAGTGCTTGGCTATGCTGACTTCTCACTACCGTTTATTTTAGAGGTAGATGCTAGTCATGGCGGACTAGGGGCTGTTGTTTCACAGGAGCAGCAAGGTAAGGTGCGCCCTATAGCGTATGGCAGTCATAGTCTTAGGCCCACTAAGCGAAATACATGTAAATTGACCACAGCTCCAGTGCTTGGCTATGCTGACTTCTCACTACCGTTTATTTTAGAGGTAGATGCTAGTCATGGCGGACTAGGGGCCGTTGTTTCACAGGAGCAGCAAGGTAAGGTGCGCCCTATAGCGTATGGCAGTCGTAGTCTTAGGCCCACTAAGCGAAATACATCTAACTACAGTTCTATGAAACTGGAGTTTTTGGCACTCAAGTGGGCCATGACTAAAAAATTTAGGGAGTACCTGCTGGGGCAGAAATGTGTGGTATTTACCAATAACAACCCCCTTAGCTACCTGGCTTCTGCAAAGTTGGGTGCCATGGAGCAGCGTTGGGCTGCTCAAGTGGCAGCATTCGACTTTGAAATCAAATATAGGTCAGGTAAAAGCAATCGGAATGCTGATGCTTTGTCACGACAAAACTTTTTGGGTACGGGAGATGTGCAAGAGTTGTGCCCAGGCGTGGCTGTTCCTGGGGCATTACAGCAAGCTGCCAGAGCTGAACCAGTAGCCCAGGTAAATTGAGTTACCTCCTTCCCTTGTTCCTCTATCAGCGATATGAGTGCTCAGCAGGTAATAGACCCTGCTATAGGAGCGTTGGTTTTCTGGAGGCGCAAGCTGCCTCCAACGTCCGAAGAGCGTAAGAAACTCTCAAAGTCTGCTGTTATTCTGCTTCGGCAGTGGGACCGCCTGGTTGAGACTGATGGTGTGCTCTACCGGCGGGTGTTTCGCCCAGATGGTGGTGAGGAGGTCTTCCAGGTGTTATTAACAGCAGTCATGAAACATGAAGTCTTGACCCAGCGGATATTGCCCGCTGGTTCCAGGAGTGTGAGCGGTGCCAGTGTGCTAAAGGCGTTTCTACTGCCTCAGGTAGTTTTATGGGACACTTTTTGGCTGCCCGTCCCAATGAAATTGTGGCTTTGGACTTTACTGTGCTTGAGCCCTCAAGGTCCGGGCTTGAGAATGTGTTGGTCATGACCAATATTTTTACAAAATATACCTTGGCCGTACCTACTAGAGATCAACAGGCAGAGACCGTAGCTCAGGTTCTGGTGGTAGAGTGGTGTTGTATATTTGGTGTACCAGGTCGTATCCACTCTGACCAAGGCCGTAATTTTGAATCCACTCTCATCCAGCAACTTTGTAGTTTGTATGGAGTCAAGAAGTCGCGGACCATTCCATATCACCCGGCTGGAAATGGTCAATGCAAATGCTTTAATAGGACGTTGCATGGCTTGTTGCGCACCTTGCCACTTGCTAAAAAGGGTCCCTGTACCTGTCTCCCCCAGGTACTCTTCGCTTATAACACTACCCCGCATCAGTCAACTGGGGAATCTTCGCACTTTTTAATGTTTGGGCAGGAGCCCAGACTTCCTGTTGATTTCCTGTTGGGCAGGGTTCAAGAGCCATTGGCTGGCTGTGTTCATAGGTAGATTCTGGAGCAGCAGGGTCGGTTGCAAGTTGCTTTCGAGGGCGCCCGTGAATGGTTGGGTGCTGCAGCTGATAGGCGAAAGGCCCGGCCCGACCTGCAGGTAAAGGAAGTACCACTGAAGGAGGGTCAGCTGGTATACCTCCACAATTATAGCATAAGGGGTAGACACAAAATCCAGGACCTGTGGAGCTCAGTGGCCTACAAGGTCCTGAGGGCACCTAAAGAGGGTGGGTCGGTTTATACCATCGCTCCCACCACAGATTTGGGTAAGGTAAAGCATGTGCACCGATCTCTGCTAAAGACTTTGATCGGCCAGGATCCACCTTTTGAGTCGCTTGACCGTTTGGTCATTGAACCTCTGCAACTTCTGGAAGCGGGGCATGATGATGAGGAGGATTTGTTTGTCTTGGTGCCAGAGACATCACAAGATCGAGGTAGGTTGCGGCCACAGGATGCTGTGGTTCTTTTTGTCCCTTCGACATCTGGTGGTGCGCTATCTGCAGAAGCTTGCAGAGTAACAGATGGTTCTGAGGTTGAGGTGGGTTTGCAGCCAGTTCCATTGCTTCCAAATTCATTGGAGGTTGTTGAGAGTGTTGTGAGAAGAACTGGGCGGAGAAATACGGGTCATCACTCTAACATGCACCACCTCCCTCGAGCAGTAGGTGCTGGTTCAGTGTCTAGTATAGTTGGTACCCTGTTTCGGCCTTGGAACTGAGTTTTGGGTGGGCTGTCTTTAGATCACCGTCGGGGTGACGTTGCAGAAACTGGGGGTGGAATGTAAGGAAATTAGGTGACTAACAGCTGGATTTGCCTATCAGCGATCAGCATTCTTAGACTGACAGCTGGATTGGCCTATCCGCGATCAGTATCCTTAATATAAGGGCTGATTGGTCGTTGCTCGGGGTGCGTCACGTCTGACTTTCCCCTTTTGTGCCCGTGTTTTCGGGGGCTACAGGCCGTTCATCTGGATGACAGTGTGTTTTTTGGCGCTGTTTTAGTGGATCTAAAGACTGTTCGCCTCTCAGGTGTGCTTACCTGTGCTCCATTGTGCTATCGGTGAGCTGGTCGATAGATCTGTGCGTGTACATTTTGTTATTCGGTATGATACCCTGACGGATTCTCCCTCTCGTTTCATCTCAGTTTATTCTGTTTGGTATCGTGTTTATTGCTGTCCTCCGCTTTGCGCTAGTAGCGGTCTGCTACGGATCCTGCTGTCCTGTTGTGGATGATGTCGTGCAGACGCCACCCTTGTTATTAAAAAGGGGACTGCTTGTCTGATTCCTATGGTGTTTGGTGGCTGTTTTACTTTGTGGATCTGTGTGGAGAATACAACAATCTCATTGCATTGAAAGAAGATACCTGCTCTTTTCTTTTCTTTTCTTTTCGATTTATTTAATTTCTTTGGGTTTTCTTTTGGTCATACTTTTGTATGAGTAACGTTGGTTTTGTTTGACTTTCTTCTTTTTGAGTCATCTCATTATATATTTATATCCAATTATCGTGTTATTTTTTTCCTCTATTAATGTTATTTGCTTGGTATAATGTTTATTTGATTCGATGTACTTTGTAAGTTTGGAATTCATTTGAGTTTTTTTTTTTGTTTCATGTGGTAGTGACTGACACCTATTCCTGTCTGGAGCTGTCTTTTTGGTTTATTGCAGGAGTTTGGGGCCCCACGGGTGAATGGATCTTCCCCCTTGCGGTGGTTGTTCTTCTTTATTGTGGGGTATGCACCATTTCGAGTGTGTGGTAGTGTGATCTGAGTGCACTTTGTGTGTGGATGAGTGTTTTTCTAAAACCAGAATCCATTTGTTTCCTGCCATTGGAAGCCTCAGCCCTGCTGGTATTTATATTATTTATTTGTTTGTTTGTTTTTTATATATTGAAAGTTGATTTTGTTAGTGTCCATATTCCTTTTTTTGTAATTATATTGTTTTTCATTTAAAGTGTGGGTCTTCTGCGGTGCTTTTGACTTCATAAGGTCTATTTTAAAAGTCTTTATTATAGTTGTAATAAAACATTTGTATTTTTATATTTTACCCACGTCTCTTGCTTTCTTATTTGAGAGAATCGAACCTATGTACTTAAATTGCTTCTTTTTTTGGGACTAGAGTTAATTTCTAGGGTGGCCTAGTCTGATTATTTCACTGGTATACTGTTTCATAATTGTACTGCTCCCGCCACACTAGGGCTTTACCACTGTCTCTGAACATCCTGTCTTTCTATTCTTTCTGTCTGCCTTTTATTTTCTATTCTTTTCTCAAATGATCACACAAAATGCCAAGGTATCAGGACCCTTAAATAAACATGCCACTCGTTCAGGCTGTTTGCCTGACGGCGGCGTTGCCTGGCAACCACATTTATAAATGGCCACATCTTTGTCTGTTCAGAACAGCTTGTGGATCTGTTTGTTCTGAACAGTTTAAGCGCAGTTCTGCCCCTCGCACGACCCACGTCATTACACAATGTATTGTATTCTAGTGGAAATGCTATTTATTAAAAAACATCAGGCATCATAGTGCTCTTTGTGTAAGAAAAAAGGTTTCATTCAAAGTCGCTAACTGTTGCAACAAGTCATTCTGAAAGTCAGAATCAGAAAAGCATTCTCTTTCTTTACAGCAACATTTTATATAGCAAAGCATTCTTTGTGCTGTCTCGTTTTCACTTCCCAAGCTCGTGATCTTTAAACCTTTCTTTTTTTTGAATGAACACACACTCCCAAGGTCAATCCTAAAACTAAACATCTCGGGTTACTTTGCTGTAACCCTGTTCCTTGAAAAAGTGGGAACGAGATACTGTGTGAAAACACTATGGGAACATGTCTTTGTTCAGCCGGTCGTGAAGCATGTACCAAATTTTTGGCCTATATAACCTCGGTCAGGTGACGCCACCTGATGAGGTACATTTGCAGGTAATAAATAGGAGTGAAACATCCTCAGGTCAATTTTTGTCTGAAAGGACATCCAGTTATGCCAGCAGTGTGGCATTGGAACGCAGCATCTTGGTCCCACTTTTTCAGGGAACAGGGTTACAGCAAAGTAAAAGGCGAAGGACAGAAGGCTTCAAAAACAACTGGGTGCATCGTTGAGAATGGAACTTTCGGAAGATAGTTTGGGTGAGAGTGCAGAATAGCTTTGACTAGCACAGGGGCAAAGTCTAGGCAGGATGGGGAGACTGACAAAGCCTGCAGATCTCCAATTCACTTCAAAGAAGTAATGCCCATAAGAAAAAGCACCTTAAGAGTAGGAAAGCTGACAGGCATTGACTCTAGTGGTTTGAAAGGGGTGTCAATCAGACCTTCGAGCACAAGAGGTAAGTCCCACGAAGGGACCGTCGATCTAGTGGGCGGCCTCAACCGTTTAGCTCCATGAATAAAATGGGCAACTAAAGGGTGCTTTCCCACAAAAACCCCAAAGGTCAGAACATGACAAGCCGTAATTGATGCTACGTATGTTCTGAGAGTACTAGGGTATAAGCCCGAGGACAACTTTTCTTGCAGAAACTCCAGCACTGAAACAATTCGGCAGTGGCATACGCTCCATTTGAGGGCATAAGTTCTTCTAGTGGAGGGAGCCCAAGCACTTAAAATAGTCTCAATTATGCTGCCTGGAAGACCAGCATCTCTTAATTGGTCCCCTTCAGGGGCCAGACATGAAGGTTCCAGAGCTCAGGCCGGGGATGAAATATTGTCCCCTGCATCTGAGACAGAATATCCCTCCTCACTGGGATCACCCACGGTGTGCCGTCAAGGAGAGATATTAGATCCGAGAAGTAGTCAGAGAGTAGTAAAGGGGACATTGTGCTGTTTAAAATCTTTCCCAGAGTTGACTGACCACTTCGGGGTGAAGTTTCCATTCCCCATGTATCACAGCTTGATAGCAAGTCTGCTCCCACATTCATTTGCCCCAGAATGTAAATTGCCCTGAGGGATAGGAACCGCCCTGATTTATGTACGAGACTACCGTAGTGTTGTCCACCCGCACTAGGACATGGTAGCCTCTCAACTGCAGAAAGAAGTCAAGTCAAGTCAAGTCAAGTCAAGTAGGCTTTTATTGTCATTCCAACCATATACAGTTAGTACACAGTGAAACGAAACAACGTTCCTCCAGGACCAGGGTGCTACATACATGCAACAACATAAATTTACAACATACATTTTACATTAAGCTACTCTAAAAGAAGAACTGACATTAAGTTACTCTAAAAGAAGAACTAAAAGAAGAAGTGTTTCAGGGCCAAAAACAGAGCCATAATTTTTGAGGCAATTGATGTGCCACACGAGAAGATGACCTCTCTAGCTCCCTTGGGCTGGACGGCCATCTATGACCGCACACCAGCCCGTGAGGGAAGCGTCTGTTGTTAGCATCTTGCTAGTCAAAGTCAGAAACCGGGGTCTGAACCATATAGAAAGGGTACGAGTCCCCCGGCACGTAACCCTTATTTGCCTCTGGGGATTGGCCCTTGAGTGAAATCCCCAGGCTCTTAGCCACAACTGAAACACTCTCATGTGCAGAAGGCCCAAAGGTATCACCGTGGACGCAACTGTCATGAGACCTAAAGATTTCTGAAAGTGATGAACAGTCACTTTCTGGCCTAGCTTGATTCCCTTTAAGAGTGTTGAGGATGGATTCGACACTAGCGGGAGACAGCTGTGCCTGCATTGTGATGGAATCCCATGTGACACCCAAATATGTTGTCCTCTGAACAGGAAAGAGAACGCTTTTCGTGAGTCTCAATCCTAAAGAATGGAGATGAGCTAGGACAACAATGTCAAAGCACTAGCTCCTGAGACTGAGCTAGAATCAGCCAGTTGTCTATATAATTCAAAATATGGATGCCCTGGAGTCATAAAGGAGCCAGAACTGCATCCATGCATTTTGTATATGTGCGAGGTGACAGAGCTAGGCCAAATGAATAGACCAGATACTGGTAAGCTTCGCCCCCGAAAGTGAACCTCAGGAACTTCCTGTGTTGTGGCAATATTTCTATATGGAAATATGCGTCCTTCAGGTCGATTGTGACAAACCAATCTTCTGGTTGGATTTGAGAAATAATCATTTTGACAGTCAACAAGAAACCAAGAAATACAGACTGTAATAGCCTGACTCTCTGTCTGGGAGGAACATGTTTTATGGCAAAGTCTGTAGATGTGCTCGTTCCGGTTTCACGGAAGTGGAGACCACGCCGTGGAAACACGGAGAATGATGTGCAAACTGAATCCTCTTGCCTCTCTCTACAGTCCTTCATACCCAAGGAGATACACCTGGCAGTAGTTTCCACGGTGCCATCTTTTCCAAAGGGGGCAAAAGTTTTGACACATCGATGGGGGGGGGGTGTGTGTTAGATGTTCAATATCCTGAAACGTGCCAGGGAGGAGAACTTATTCTGTGAAGGAGTTCCAGGCGCCCCCTCACGGGCCTTGGTGCAAGAGCCTCAGAATTTCCTTTTTGCAAAGAGGAAGCTCCTCAGGTCCGATCTTTTTGAGGCAGATTGAGAAGAGTGGCGAGCCCCATCCCAGTCTTTAAGAGGGAGTCTTTACGCCTTGTCACACTCTCCCTCTGCGTTTGTGAGGTCTGAACCTGGTCGGGACTGAGTGGTTGACGGTCCCGACTCTTGAGCACGGCGGGGAAGAAACCTCCCAAAAGCCTGTCCATATAATTTTGCCTCCCAAAACCTAGTGGCGATGGAATTAACAGCGTCACCAAAAAGGCCGGAAGGCGAGATGGGGGCATCAAGGAGGACAGCATGAGCCTTATCCTTGATGATCTGAGGTTCAGCCACAGATATCTCTCCGTGGACACCATGGTAGCCATAGAACGGCCAATAGCATGGGCCATCTGCTTGGTTGCACGGAGAGACAGGTCTGTGGCTTGCGTAGCTCTGCAAACGCCCTCTCATCAATGGACCCGGCAGTGCTCAAGTCTTTCAGCAGGTCAGCCTGGTAGGCTTGCAAAACCTCCATGTTGTGCAGTGTAGCACCAGCCTGACCCGCTGCCTGAAAAGCTTTCCCCACCAGGAAATGGCACGAAAACACGGGATGAATAAGTCTTACTCCATGAAAGAGTTAACTCGTAATGGAGGTCACCATAGATGGGGAGATAGTCGTTGAGGCCCCTCCCTTGGCCACCCGACAGAAACCTGTCATCTAATTTGAGCGCTTGGGGGAATCTCACTTCTGCGGCCAGTCGATATGCAACCGCTCGACCGCACATGTTATTAGGAATGTTAATTCCTCATACGCTATATTATCTCTAGAGGAGTATTGTGAGGAGGCTATTCCATGGAAGCGAGAGAGGAAGTCTCTTCCGCCACTTCAGAAGAAGCATCGGAGCGCGCCGATGCTAAAACTTCCTCATCCGGGGAGAGCCCGAGAGAAAGGGGGAATTCTGTCTCATGTGCGTCTGCCAGATCGGCACATGAACCCCAGGAATGCGCCGTGAAGCACCTTGATAAGGAGGAGATCACAATGCTCGCAATCTCCCTCAAGCCCAAGGAGATCGTGTTCTTCTCCCAAACACTCAAAACAAAATTCATGGAGATCGCCCTCTGAAAGGAATCTATCACACGGAGGCATGCATCTCTTAACAAACTCTGCCATATCAGTGAGTTACACTTTTCTTTTTCTTTTCTTTTGTAATTATGCTTGAACACACACACGCAAACACAAAGCGGTCCTTGAAGACAAAAAGACCTGAGGATGTTTCCGGTTCACTCCTATTTATGACCTGCAGGTGCACCTCATCAGATGACGTCACCTGACCGAGGTTACATAAGCCAAAATTTGGTGTGTTTGCTATACACATGCTTCACGACCAGCTGAACAAAGACATCGAGTGTAGCTTTTGAAAGGGAACTCCTTTACTTATAACACACACTGGAAGGCACATTTAAAATTTTCCATCACACTATACTATACTATAGTTTTTCATACTATAATCCTATGTATAACCACTATGGGGCTTTCTCACATTCAAAAACATCTTATTAGAGAACAAATTTTCCTGAATTAAAATACAAACCAAAAAGTTGGGACTGTGTACAAATTGTGAATAAAAACAGAATGCAATGAAGTGGAAGTTTCAAATTTCAATATTTTATTCAGAATAGAATATAGATAACATACCAAATGTTAAAAGGGGGACATTTTGAAATGTCATGCCAAATATTGGCTCAATTTGGATTTCATGAGAGCTACATATTCCAAAAAAGTTGGTAGCAATAAGAGGCCAGAAAAGTTAAATGTACATATAAGAATCAGCTGGAGGACCAATGTGTAACATGATAGGGTATAAAAAGCACCTCTCCGAGTGACAGTGTCTCTTTTAGAAGTCAAGATGAGCAGGGGATCACCAATTTCCCCTATGCTGCGGCAAAAAATATTGGCGCAATATTAGAAAAGAGTTTCTCAGAGAAAAATTACAAAGAGTTTGAAGTTATCATCATGTACAGTGCATAATATCATCCAAAGATTCAGAGAATCTAGAACAATTTCTGTGCGTAACGGTCAAGGCCGGAAGACCATACTGTATGCCCGTGATCTTTGGGCTTTTCAGGATTGTGTTTTGAATTTGTGCTTTTCTCAGATCGACCCAATAATGAATCCTGCCTGCACTGCTGCCTTTCAGATCTGAATCCACTTTGAATTTGGATTTAAAGTGGCACATTTCACAAAGACTGTGAATGTTTAGTTAGTCACTGTTAGTCACTGAAAAGCTCCATGCTGCTAGATCAACTAAACTATCATCTGTCCTCATCCTCCTGGGGTCCATTCTTTGTAACATCTGAGATGAATTGCCACTTCTAAGATGAGATCATCGTGCTAATTACGATGCAGCTTATTCGGTTCTTTGAGCACGCCTGTTGTTGATGATTAGTATAGCTGGATTGAGTTGTCCAGGATTATTGCACGTTCGTGCGTTGGTTTAAAAGGCGATATGCATTGACACTAGAAACACTGATCACCACCCCTTCAATTGGTTGACGAAGTGGCAAAAGAGCAGCTCAATTTCTTTTCTCAAGTGGAGCAGGAGCTTTTATTAGAGGGTTATGGAGAATTTAAAACTTTAATAAAGATAATTTTAAATAAAAGTAATTATTAAATACATGAGTGCTCACCGTGTTACATGTTATGTGTGTGTGTATATATACTCTCAAATCCTATTTGTATTCATTTAAAGTTAGCTGACCAAATTTGATATTTTAAGTAATCATAAGTACTTAAATAACAGTAACTTTCGCCTTAAAGTGCCACCAATTTAAGTCTAAAGAGCACTGGTGGCTCAGTGGTAGGTGTTTCGCCTGCCATGTGAAAGACCCGGGTTTGATTCCCACGCTGGATTGAATTTACTTTATTTGCAACAAGTTCAACAAATTCAAATATTGATAGTTCTGTTTACTTAAAATTGGAAACATAATTACTTTTAAAAAATCATGTACCTGATTACCTGATGAGTTTTTCCAACTTAATCGGGTTTACAGGGTAAAAGTGAAGTACATGAACAAGTATAGTAAGAAGAAGTATATTGTCATGCTGTGCTAAAGGATCCTTTCTATTACGCAGTACATGAGGAATTTGAAAAACTTTGCGTATAATCCTGACACCTTCAGTAACCGGTTGCTCTCTCATAAACGGACAAGACATGGCTGCGACAGAGTTGAGAAAATTACCTTCACTTATATAGATGCAATCGCGGGGTAGAATGTTACATATTATTCAACACACATGTAAATTAACACACGAATGATGACCACAGCCACACACACATGTAAACATATATACTGTATGTATGTTTAAATACATCCATCCATAAATACAGTATGCAAGATCCTTTTCTTTTCCCACGTGAGTCAGTCCGCGTCAGTCATGCTCTTTAATCAATCAGATGTGATCTCGCTATTTCAACCAATCATAACCTGCTAGGAGCGCAGCCTAAATCCTGTTTACATGAAATAAGCAGGTTTAAGCTTACGGACATGTTGCTATTACAGCAAGTGCGAGATTCGCTTCGAAGAACAAAACAATCCAAGATCAGGACAAATCCACAACAATCAAGAAGATTGTCCGAAAAACGGACCCCCGAACTTGTCAGCTGCATTTGAAATAGTGAACCACAAGATTCTATTATCTATTCTTACAAGCCTTGAAATCTGTGGAATAGCATGGCAATGGTTTGCTTCTTACCTAGAAGATGGATTATATGAAGTGACATGGAGGGGATCCATGCAGCCTGCCTACTGGTGTGTCATTCAGGGCTCAGTACTTAGTCCTCTTCTGTACTGGTCACTTGGTTAAGTCATATAATCGCATGGATTTTCATACCATTGGTTTGCAAAAGACACACACCATACATCAGCTGAAGCTCAATTTGAGTAAAACCGAACTGCTGTTCATCCCTGGTGAGTCATCCCCAGGTCAAGATTTTGTGATATCTCTGGACAACAATCAGATCACTCCTTCAGCCACTACCTGCAGTCTTGGCATAACTGTGGACAATCATCTGTAATTTTTGCTACACATCGCTAACCTTACTCGATCTTGTCGATTTCCTATTCATACCATCATTTATTTATTCACAGGCTAGTCGGGTGCTTCTGCAGTCCCGTCTTATTTCAAGACTGGACTACTGCAAATCACTTCTGTAAGGTCTGCCTCTGTCCACCATTCATCCTCGGCAGCTGATCCAGAATGCAGCACCTCATCTCGTTTTCAACCCAAGTTCTCCCACACCACCCCACTTCTCTGGTCCCTGCACTGGCTTCCTGTAGCTGTCCCCATCAAATTCAAAACCCTGATGCTTGCCTACAAAGCTAAAAATGGCCCAGCACCCCCTAACTCTCTGCTCTAATCACACCACGCACTGCACCACATTCCATCTAAACCTTCTGCACTGCTTGCCTTGTTCCACCATCTCTCAGGGATCGAGGAAAACATTCATCCAGACTCTTTTCTGTTCTGGCGCCTAGATGGTTAAATGAACTTCTTCTGTTGCTCCAAGAGCTATCACCCAGTGGCCGTACACTTCTTCCTGTTGTGATTGTCCTTGTTAATCATTCCTTTCTTGTTCACAGCCTCATTGATTCTGGATCAGACCAGAATATCATCAGCGCCACAAGAGTCAGGGAATTGGTCATTTCCATTCTGAATAGCTTGTGATCATTTCAGGCCCTAGATGGCACTACTCCACCACCAATTACCTATTGAACTCACCTTTCACCTTAAGAACATCAGGCAATTACTCAGAGGAGATCTCCTTCTTTGTCAAGCACAAGTCACAGTCCTACACAGGAGTGTAGGATGTTTAGACATGGTTCCTCTATCGTTAGTGATAATTTTATTTGTGATAGGTGTGTGTTAGTGAGCACTCTGACAGAGAAGATATCAGCGTTAGAGGAGCGCATCAGATCACTCCTTCTTTAAAGAGGGTTAGAGAGTGCGAGACCAGCGTTATTCCTGTAGCGGAAAGTCTGGGTGCTGCAGGCTGAGATAACCAGCCCCCAACTCAGGCATTAGAGCCCTCACAGCAGGACGAGTGGGTGACAACTTGGCTACATTCTAGTTAAGCTAAAGCTAAGGCTAGCCCACCGGAGCACACCTCCTCCGCGCTCCACGTGTCCAACATGTTTGCTCTCCTCAGTGATGCACCCTCTGAGAAGCGGGAAAGATCTCTGGTTATAGGAGACTCTATACTGAGGCATGTGAAATTAGCTAGGCCTTTAGGGGCACCAGCAGCAGTGGTTAGGTGTATCCACAGGACGTTGCAGATAATCTCAGGGCTTTAGGACAGCATGATTTTTCAAAGATAGTGGTACATGCTGGAGCTAATGATGTACACCGTCATCAGTCAGAGGTTAGTAAGTATAACTTTACAGAGGTGTTTAAACTAGTGAAGGCGATGTTCGAAGAAGTAGTATGCTCTGGCCCCATCCCAATGAGACGTGGCAACAAAGCTTACAGCAGGTTATGGTCGCTAAACCACTGGATGTCCAGGTGGTGCTCCAAAATCAATGTGGGCTTTATACACAACTGGAGTACCTTTTGAGGGCAAAGCTGGCCTGTTTGGGCGGGACGGTGCCCATTCCACTTGGGAAGATGCTGATCTCATTTCGTATAGCATAGAGCGTGGTCTCAGAAGAGGCCTAGTTAATCAGTGATTACCCAGAGCCCAGGCCAGGTAGCAGACAAACAGGCTAAACCAACCTTCTTCTAGCTGCACAGAGCTGTCACTCAGGGTTCATCATATTGAGGCTGTGTCTGTTCCACAAGCTAAACAAAAATTTAGAAAGAATCAGAAAGTCTGTTTTAGCAACTTAATTAACATAGAGACCACAAATTCAGAGAACACTGAATGTGAAGCCAGCATCTCTGATCTGAAGCTAGGACTGTTAAATATTAGATCTCTTGCATCTAAAGCAGTTATTGTTAGTGAAATTATCATGAATCAGGAGTTTGATATATTATGTTTAACAGAAACCTTGATTAAAGAAAATGAATATGTCACTCTTAATGAAGCTAGTCTTCCTGGATACAACTACATACATCAGCCTTGGCTAACTGGTAAAGGAGGAGGCATCGTGGTTATTTACAATGATAATCTGAATATCGTACAAAAACACGTACACAAATTTTATGCATTTGAAGTTGTGCATAGTAACATAACCAATGTAGCTACAAATATTAGGTCTGCTCAGTCAACCCCGCTAATTATCATTTACAGACCCCCAGAGCCATACTCTGAATTTCTTTGTGAATTTGCAGATTTCCAGAAATAGGAAATTTCTGTAGACAAAGCGTTAATTGCTGTAGATTTTAATATTCATTCTGAGAATTCAGAAGACACTCTGAGAACAGCATTTATGTCCATACTGGACTCAGTAGGAGTAAATCAATGTGCAGTAGGACCCACTCATAAAGCAGGTGATGCTTATTGAAAGATGTTAAACTAACCATATCAGATCAGAACCTGGAATACATTTTTATTTAATATTTAATTTTACTCATCTCTTCTGCAAAATCACCAACCTGTATAGTAGATCCTATACCAACACACTGTCTCAAACAGATAGTGCCAGAAATCAAAAGAACCCCTGTTGAAAATAATTAATTCTTCATTCAGCAGTGGGTATGTTCCAAAATCTTTTAAATTAGCAGTTATTAAACTAATTACAGGCCGATATCAAACCTCCCCTTTATCTCTAAGATTCTGGAAAAGATAGTAGCAGAGCAGCTATGCTCATATCTACATAGAAATAGCATACACGAACTGCATCAGTCAGGATTTGGGCCTCATCACAGCACAGAGACAAGTAGTAAATGACCCTCTATTGGCCTCTGATCAGGGTTGCGTCACTATACTCAACCTCAGTGCTTTTGACACCATTGATCATAGTATTCTCCTTCACAGAAGAGAAATTGTAGTAGGAATTAAGGGAACAGCCCTCTCCTGGCTCAGATCCTATTTTACTGATCGTTATCAATATGTAGATTTAAATGGTGATTATCCTGCATGTTCTCTAGTGAAGTTTGTTGTTCCACAGGGGTTAGTTTTAGGCCTTTTCCCTTTACATGCTTCACCTAGGCAACATAATCTGTAAGCATGGTATTAGTTTTCATTGTTATGCTGACGACACTCAGTTATACAGTAGGTAGGAGACCAGAATGTTCTTTACCGTCTTATTCACCGCCGCAGCAGCACGACAGCAGGAGATTTAAATCAGTCGCCTTTTAAAGTAATCCCTGAAATGACGCCAGGTGGTGCAAAGGGACATTTTGCAAAAAGATGGAAATCTCCTCTGCAGAGTTTGCGCCTACAGTATATTCACCTTTGATGCGAATTACATCAAAATTTCCCCTGATTTTATATAACAGACATTTCACGTTCTATAATATATAGAGAGGTATATGTGTTTCACATCTGTGAGACTGGGTGCTAAGTAACTGCTTAATCCTGATCAGACAGAAGTTCTAGTCATAGGACCGCATGCCGCTAGAAGCGAGATTTTCGATCACACTGTAACTTATAATGGCCTTTCTGTTCCATTAAGTGCAACAGTGAAAGACCTTGGTGTGATTTATAGATTCCCGTCTGACAAGATAAGCAATATTTTGTCAATAAAGCGATGCAGAAAAATTAGTTCATGCTTTTATCACCTCTGGGTTGGACTATTGTAACACCTTACTGTCTGGTTGTTCAACTAGGTGCATGAACAAGCTTCAGTTAGCTAAGAATGCAGCAGCGAGAGTCCTCACTAGAACCAGAAGATACAAGCACATTTTATCTACACTTCATTGGCTCCCTGTGAAATTTCGCATTGATTTAAAAAAAAAACTACTTTTGACATATGAAGCATTTAATGGTCTTGTGCTGCAGTATCTGAGTGAACTGAATACTGTTCGGGACTCAGTCTCAGTGTTTAAGTCAAGGCTAAAAACCTATTTATTTATCCAATCATTTTTATAAATAGATTTGCCTTACAGTAGGTTAAGGATCAGATCTGGGGGATTCATGGATGATATGTTTAGATGCTGTCCTCCCCACTCTCATTGATCACTCAGGTTTTTTGACGGTGAGGTGATTGGATGCTTTACATCTTAGGGAGCCCTCATGTGTGTTTCCTTCTGGCTCTCCCTTTTAGATATGCTGTCATAGTTAGTCCTGCTGGAGTCCCTGCTCTATACATTCACCTTATACATTATGTGACTGTGACCATACCTAAGTGATTTTGACCTAACTGTTATCTCTCCTCGTTTGATCTCCCCTCTCCTCTTCTCTCTCTTTCTCTCTCCCTCTCTCTCTTTTCCCTCTCCCTCTCTCTGTTGAGCTACACATGTCGTTCCTGAGTTGGCAGTGATCCAGACCCCCTCTGCCCTCTGGACCTGGGGATGGTTTCAATCTACCATGAAGACGGTTCTGGCCTGTGCAGATTTTGACAGCTGTTTCTCTGAGGACTTGGCTGCAGTCGCTTGATCGTTCAGGACTGGAATTTCCTGAAGTCTATCTGAACTTTCAATAACCAAGTGGACTCACATCAATTAATATGTTATACAGAACTACATGCCACCTAACACACAGTATGAACACAGACCAATTCCTGCTTTCTGTTTCACCCAAATAAGGATGGGGTCTCTGTTGAGTCCAGCTCCTCTCAAGGTTTCTTCCTATTGCCATCTTAGGGAGTTTTTCCTTGACACTGTCGCCCTTGGCTTGCTCCCCAGGGACTAAGGGACTATCTGACCATTTTTATTCATACAGTACATTCACATTTCATACAAACTTAAATAATTATTTTGATTGTGCAAAGCTGCTTTGCGACAATGGCAATTGTTAAAAGCGCTATATAAATAAAATTGAATTGAATTAAAGTGTGGTTATTAAAATACCTGTGTCCTTCCTATCAGATGGAATCATTCTGGCTGTTTTCCACTGACCTGTCCAAAAATTATGGCCAGTAAAAAAGAAACATGACATGGTCAAAATCACTGCACTTACATATTTACCTCATTTTTGAGGTGAATAGTAATCTATCAGCATTTCACCGTGCTGTAATGTTTATACAAACAAAGGCTTCTCTTTGCCTATTGATCTGACACTTGAAGTGATAGTCTGTTTTTTATTGATCAGTGTTTCAACTAATTTGTAGTCTACATAATCTTATCACTATATATGTGAATAGTACTTTTAGTCTACACAGCTTCCATGATAGATCTCTTTTTCACTCAAGAAACACCAATTGGACTTCTGTGGAACTACCTGTGTGTGGCGACTTTTATTTTCATTTCTTGTGCATAATAACCTCTATGTCCCATTATTATATTGTGTACTCTGTTGAAATCTTACTCTTGTCTTGACTTGTGTTATTATGTGTCAGCCTTGACCATATACTTTTGGATACTTTTTACATAATGTGCTTTTATCATAGCTTATTATATTTGTTTCTGCTACTATATCCAGACCAACACAAGTAGTGAATAAAAGTGTAAAATTAAATTAATAAATAGTGGATGAATTTTCTTTTGTATTCTTTTGTATTCCAGTTTTTGGATAAAGTTGTTATAAATGAATGATTGATTATTGGAGAAAAAAACAGCAGCAGTACTTTAAAGATTTTAACTGAAGTTTGCTTTCATTCATTAATTACAGATGAAGCACATAAAGATTCATGATCAGCTATTTTCGTTATACTGCGAAGTTCTCAACTTGTTGAAAGAGGAGTTAAACTATCAGCATTTATTCAAACTGTTTCAATAGGATTACCTTAAC
Organism: Clarias macrocephalus; assembly: GCA_011419295.1. Classification (NCBI taxonomy): domain Eukaryota; kingdom Metazoa; phylum Chordata; class Actinopteri; order Siluriformes; family Clariidae; genus Clarias; species Clarias macrocephalus. The sequence goes on from JAAGKR010003750.1 coordinate 28,232, forward strand.
CTCCAAGGTGAACAAAGTTATCAAGTTCATGAACTTGACCAAGATTTTAGGCAGTTTTTATGAAAACACACTTTGTACAATTACTTGTTGTTTTCGACATAAACATTTTAAATTAAAGTGTTTTTTCTTCATCCTTGTATAGTTATAGATCCTATTTTAAATTAAAGTGTTTTTTTTTTTCGTCCTCGTATAGTAATATATCCTTCAGCAAAGCTTAGCAACAAATTGTACCATGCTACAGTACCGACATGATTTAAGCATGCACATGAGCAGAACATACACAGATTAAACCATGAAAGTGTTCATGACATCACATGTTTTGTCAAACAAACATATACAAACTCACAGCGGACAGACCTAGTGACTCATAAATTTATCGTAATTGTGTAAATTCATATCTGTATACTCTTATAATATCATAGTACAGTGCTTGCCATCTCCATACACTGGATTTTCCCTAAATATGCTGTTGAGCATTCTTGAAAAATGGTGAGTGAGAAAAGAAGCATGTGCCTATATCTTTAATTTTTTTTTTTTTCCACTGGTTTAAAATACATACAACCTCTAATTGCTCACATGCAATAAAAATGAGGACTGGATGTCAGGGATCCATACAACAAAAGACAGTTGAGTTAATAAACATGTAATTAAACATTTAGACCAATTTAGCTTCCATTCAGACACACAATGTTTTACACTCTTATAAAATTTCTTGTCAGGTACAGTTCCACTGTCAGTTATCTGTGTTTCTTGAAACAATACTCCTATTCTATTACTCTGTATGATATACAATATTATCGTATTATCTATGTAAATTTATATACTTAGAATTTCAGCTGTTTTAAAGGCATTGGTAGTGTAGTCGAGAGCTGTGCTTTTGTTTCTTTCTTTCTTTGTGAGTATCCTCTGTTTTCTTAATTACAACAATTCTCCAAATGTACTGTAATATTTAAAAAAAATTATAAAAATCCTCAGCAGCAACCTCATTTTGTCACGAACTAATCGGAGATGAATCAGAAGACTAGCAGTTAGCCCTGTACACCACTATTTGCTGAAAAGATTTTTTTCATTTCCAAGAGAGACTGTGTTAATATCTTTTCAATTAAGAAATCACCAAAATCTGTTATTTATCAAGAGGTGCCTAAACTTTTGCATTCGACTGTAAAAATTATGACTGCTTGTACATTTCTTACTCTCCCCACTGAGACTTTCCAATTTCTCACGCTTTCATATTTAAAACAACTGTTTGTGGAAGACGCAAGCAAAATCACAGAGCTCCAAGCTCTTTCTGACATGTCAGCTATAGACTTCTTTAATTATGAAGTCAAATTGCTACATCTGTCCCGCATACCCTCCATAAATAGGTGTATTTCGGTCTGAGCACACTCTGCTACTTTGTTCTCTCCGAGTGAAGGGAAAGAATATTTGCACAATGTGGTCGAAACTACATACTGTACATGTAAAGCTGTGTTTATATCTTATTAGCATCTTTTTAACCAGTTTCTGTATTGTACTGTATAAGATTCCTCACTGGCCTCAAACATTATCTTTGCTCAACGGCTCCTGCATAACTGTGGCATTTTACTGTACATCATATATTTGTGCATTTCGTTTGCTCTCTCAATCAAGTTTGTTGTTAAGTGTTTGTATGAATATAAATAGTGATACATTGTTTTTTTTTTGCATAATTAAACACAATGTAAATATTCTCATTTTCTCTCTTCCTTGTTAAAGGAAATATATTTAAACAGTCTGTGTAGTCAGAGTTTCAACAAGTATACAGACATTCTAGCCCTGGTTTTATGTATTTAATGTATGTTTTTTTATGTAAGAAACTCTTCTACCTTAGCCATTTCCTCGGCAGTCGCTCCTCTGGCTCCTAAGTAGACCATACTGAGTGCGGCGCTGATGCTCAGCGGGGAAATGAACAGGTTTCCGTTCGCGTTCTCTGCGCTTATGACCTATTATAGGTCCAGGGCGAAGGCACTATTAGCACGGCTCAAACTGTCCATCTTTGATGAATCTAATTCATAACACATACAGTACAGATGTTTGAATTGTGCAGTGTGTGACTATATTTAATTTAAATTCTAAATTTATACTGTAATTTTAGTACTGTGATTATGCGTTTGTTTAATTACAATGTTTGGCCTGAATTTATATGCTACAGTATCATGTGCAGCTGTCGATGAGCTGCAGCTCATTAATGCTGGAGAGAATGAACTGAGGCCTCAGTCTACAGTTATAGCGCCACTTAGTGGCATAAAGCCGGCAAACGCAAAACCCTAATGTCGTCGCCGGGTGCAACAACAGTAGCAGTCCCATTCTGGTTGAGTAACATCTGTATACATATATCAGTATGTGTGTGTCAGCTCGTTCCCACGAACCGTGGCGTGTTATGTGGGTGCGTCTAAAGTTGTTTTGACTGTTACTAGACGGAATTAAGCAGAATGGCTTGAAGCCTAGGACATTGTGTTCTAACAGATACAGGGTGTTGTACAGAACAGAGAAGTTATAGCAAACCCATAGTTATACGGACATCAATTACAAATACACGGAAGAGATTACATGCCTAAATGCACGTAGCCCAGAAACAGTGTATACACATAAAGAAACTATAACAGTGTTTATCTAAGTCACAGAGGATTAATGCTCTAGAAGAGGAATATGCTCATTTCTTGTATTAAAATAAATTATTTTTTAAATAAAATTAAAGAAATCTAATCAAACCAATACCTCAATGATGAGAATGGTCTTAAGTGATGAATAAACTGATTTGAACTTTGGCAGTTCAAGCCCCAGCCCCATCAAGCTGATTGACGCTTAACCTTGTCTGCTTCAGGGCTGTGGTATCATTTGCCTATTGATCTGACACTTGAAGTGACAGTCTGCTGTTTATTGACAAGCCTTTCAACTGATTAGTAGACTAAATAATCTTATCATTGTAAATGTGGATAGTGCTTTCAGTCTACAAAGCTTCTATGAGGGACCTCAAAAAAAAATCTACTGGACTTCTGTGTTTACTATTGTTTACAGTGTGCCTAATAACACACATTTCCCATGATTATGTTGTGTATTCTTTTGCAATTTTACTCTTGTCTTGCCGTGTTATGTAGTATGTATCAGCCTTGACAATATTGTGGATACTTGGTGCATGCTGTGTTTTTATCATGATCTATTATAAAAGTAAAATAAATTATATATTTTTTCTGCTCTTATATCCAGAGCAACACAAATAGTGGAAGATTTGGGATGAAGTGGTTACTGAAGATAAATGGCTGATTGTTGAAAAGCCATGTTAAAATCAAACTGCAGTCTAAATGCTCATTCATTTCTTGCAAACTAAGCACATAAATTAATGATTCATGCTCAGCTCTTTTTATTATACTATGTCATTATCATCTTGTTGAAAGAGGTGTTAAACCATGAGCTCTCAGTGAGGCCTTAGGCAGCTGCTTAATTTGCTTATACTTAAGTCTTGCAAAATCATATAAAAACTATTATTCATGGAGAATTTGATGCATTTAACTGTCCTACAGTACTGTGCAAAACTCTTGAGCCACATAACATCTCTTAAAATGGAGATAAAACTAAATTGATAATCAGAATGAAAAAAAAATGCCTTAAGCTGTGACTTGTACCCAAAACCAAAGGGTGTAGAAGCTGCAATACAACCATTCATCTATGAAACCGTTTATAGTACATTTACATTTCAACAGTTTATTTTTGTGCTATAGTCAATATGTAGCACAATATATAGCACTAATGGGTATATAAAAGCAAGCACATTATTCAAAAGAAAACTAATTGCATTTCAAATACATTTAACACATTTTTGTCCATACTGTTAACTTTTATTGATGAGCACTTCCAAACAACCATTTTCCTTGTGGTTTGTACATCTCTATTGTGGGCCTCTGAACTTTCCAAAATAGAGAATCTATTTAGCAGGGTCTTATGAAGAATAGGAAAGGGTGATAGGCCATGAAATGCTTCTGTTGTGTCTTGCACCACTCACCCACTACAACTGTAGCTGGCGCTGCCCCTGTGCCTTCCTTATTAACCTTGACAAAAGCTTTGTGGGTCACCAACAAAACAAAAAGTTCTTCTTGGCGGCTCATGCCTGTCAGATCTGCAGCACCGGCCTGGAACAAAGAGTTCATGCCCTTCTTACTCAGGATACCCGTTAAAGAGTACTGCTCTTCCAGCTTAAATTTGGGCAGATAGGCAATGATATCAGTTAATCTGTCCATCCTCTCTAGAGTTCTCCCTGGAGAACACATCATCAGCTTGCCCACTGTTAGTTTCCAGTTGTTAAAGAGACTGATAAAAAGACTAGCAGACTCAGACATTGTCAGGTGCTAGTGATGATTAAATTTTAGTATTATATAATTTAACCGCTCCCACCTGCACAACAAATTTACAGACATTTTAACCAGTTTTTACTTTTAAGGCAATGGAAAGCCTGTTTTTTGTATATATTTTGTGAATTGTATGTGCTAGAGATGGCTTTTAGGCTGTTTGAGAGTGGAAGCGTATTGGATAATAAGTTTCATGTGTGGATTTAAAAAATTGTGCTCAGGATGGCAGTTGTTCTGTTTTTTTGCTTGTAGTCACTGTCATTATATTTGCAATGATTTCAGGGCCATTTAAAGTGATTCATTATTTTTAGCGACATGATTCGACCAAAAGTTTTACAAAGAGCTTATTCAAGCTCTCCATCACAAGAATAAGAATAAGGTGAGCGAAGTGGTTTGGCTTGACTACCTGTTAAGTTCTGTTTTCTTTGGAAGCCAGCACAATAAATCAGACCAACACAGGCTCAGTTAACCATCATTTCTTTTTACTTCACTTATTCTTCCCTCTTCGTTCTTCTTTTCTTTTCTTTTTTTTTTGTTTATCCCCACAGTCCCCCCTAGTGGACAGGAATATGAACAATTAAATGGAAGAGAACACAGCTGCATACTGTATAACTAACCAGCAATTAACATTAATGAAGAATAAGGAGATATTATGAGCTAACGAACAAAGAAATTAATTCAACATTTCTGTGATATTCATGAAAATATCCACACAGCTTAAATACTCCACATTCTCTACATGTGTAAAACATAGTCCTTAGTCCAGGTAGGTTTTTGTCTAATTCTACCAGACCTATTCAGTGCTCTTGGTGAGGGTTCATGCTGTACCTCAGTAAGAGGAAAACTTTTATTTGATTCTGTCACCTCGACCAAGCGTGAGGCATTCCACACCTTACCATCATCGAGCAGGTAAGAATGATCACCTTTCTTCTGGACAGTAGATTTTGGTTTTGTGAACTTTTGTTCACCCTTTCTTACCATCCAAGGTTTCTTAACCCGTACTAGATCGGCAGGTTTAAATTTAGAAGGTTTTGCATTCCTCTTGGCGTTCGTGTACATTTTTACTTTGTCTTGTTTTCTTTTTACATGTTCTTGAATCATATTTCTGTCTGTTTCGTTCACCGTTCACAAGTCCATGACCTGCAGCTTGGTTCTCATACATCCACCATGGAGTAGCTCAGATGGTGTAACACCTGTGGTAGCATGAGGAGTACTTCAATAGTCCATTAAGAATATCTGAGTGAAGGACTTCCACAGTTCTGCTTGAATTGAAGCAGTTTGTAAACAGTCCTTTAGTACTCTATTAAATCTCTCCACCTCTCCGTTTGCACGAGGATTGTAAACTGCAGATCTGTAATGACGTACATTCCTCTCCTTCAGAAACTCGGCAGAGGCAAACTGAGGGCCATTATCTGAAACCAACTCCTTCGGGTTTCCTTCATGGGCAAACACAGTCGTTAAGAAGTGCTTAACAGCAGATGTGTCAACCTTGGAGGTAAATGCGACTTTGGGCCATTTGCTGAAGTAATCCACAAGAGTTATGGCATATCTACAGTCTGATGGCGCAGTTTCTAATGGTCCGAAAATATCAATGGAAACTTTGTCCCAGGCGGCAGAAGGTAATTCAACAGGGGTTAGAGGAGCATCATGGGTAACAGCAGACTTTTCATTTTGTTGGCAAGTATGACAGTTGCGTATCAAAGCTTCTGTCTGGCTGTCCATCTTGGGCCACCAGTACAGCTGTCTCAGTCTTTGCTTCGTACGGACTATCCCCTGGTGCGATTCATGAGCTAATTCAATTAGTCTTTTTTGTATGGACTCTGGTACCAAAAGACCTCTGTGTTCCTCTGATGATACATCCATCCACAACAGAAAGCTCATGCCGGATAGGAAAGTATGCTTGTATGTCCAGGTCGACATCTTTCTTGTGTTTAGGTCAACGTTTCTCTTGATATGTACGCAGTTTAACGAACAGTGGACAATCACTGCATGCAAACTGAAAATCTTCTTTGGCGATTGCGCTGGGAACAAATGAAATCATAGCAATTGACTCAATGGTTTCTGCAAAGTCCTGTTCAGTATTTGCAAGAGGCAGTCTTGATAGGCCGTCAGCGACACTGTTCATTGAACCTGGTCTGTATTGAACCTCGTAGTCAAACTCCATAAGGCGTGCAGACCATCTGGCAACATGTAATCCCGCCCGACTATTCCCTTTACTTGTAAACAGAGTGGTAAGGGCTTGATGGTCAGTGCGCAGCAAGAATTTTCGTCCCCAAAGCCATGTGCGCCATTTCTCAGCAGCCCAGACACATGACAGTGCTTCCTTCTCAACAATGGAATACTTGAACTGAAATACTCTTTAAATATTTGTTGCGGCAGGAGCGATGCACCAGATCCTGTATCCACCATCATTTTAATAGTGCAGGAAATTGTGTAGGAAAAGTGGGCGTAGCAATAGTAAAAGTACCAACTTTTACAACCATTTACACAGAGGACAGTCATTTCAGGTAAGCATAATTCATTAACTCACCTTGATGCCGTCTTGCACACTTTTGAGAAATGCCTGACTTTTCCACATGTTCTACCATTTGCAGCCTTTGGCCCGGCAGTATTTATCATTTGCCAGATGGTTAGCAGAGCCACAGCGGTAACACTGCTGCTGTCCCTTTGCACGTTTATCCTCTTTTGGTTTAATCCTTGTTTTATTTTTGTGCATTCTTGCCTTTTGAATTGCTGCTAATTGCTTTGATTCCCCTTCAGCAATGACTTTAGCATCAGCTACTGCTGCTTCGATTTGTCTTGCAATAGACAGTGTCTTTTGAAGGGTTAAATTCGGTTCTAATAACAGTCTTTTGCGAATTCTGGGCATGCATGTTTTTTCTACAATCTGGTCACGGATCATTTCCTGCTCAATATCGCCAAATGCGCATGTTTTAACTAGTTCACGAAGTGCTGCAATGTAATGATCAGTGGACTCGCCCACAGCTTGAGCGCGTTGTCTGAAGCAGTATCTCTCTGAAACTACATTCAGTTTAGGAGAGAAGAATTGTTTCAGCACTTGTAAAGCTTCGTCGTAAGTATCAGCAGTAAGAGGCAGTATATTGTAGAATCGTTGCCCCTCTGTTCCTAAACAGTGTATCAGCAGAGCTCTTTTTCTCTCAAGAGAAAAGTCCTCTCCACCGATAGCAAGCAAGTAATTTTCAAAACTGGCTAGACACAATTTAATGACACTTTGGCTGTCCTTCAGTATTTCCCTTAAGTTACTTCTGCGGCATAAATGAAATCAATGAGTAGCCTGACTCATACTACTTAATAGCAATTATAATTTGCTATTAACCCCAATGCTCAAAGTAATTAAACATATTGAGTACTGCTAACTTAAATAATTACAATTAGTTTAAATTAATAGACCTTGATGAGTATTTAGAACTTTTACCTTATATCTTCTTTTATTCTTCTTCTTATATTTTTCTTTTATTGTATATTTTGTATTCTATAGATATATTAATCTTTCTTAGCTAAATTTACTTTATTATTATTATTTTTTTTCCCTCCATATTTATTTGCTATTAATAGTCTTTTACTTTAAGGTTACGGGCAATGGTCTAAGCATTTTACCGCATATTGTACTGTGTATGACTGTGTATGTGACAAATGAAATTTGAATGTGAATTTGAGTAAACAAGGTGTAAGATACTCAGTTCATCCGTACAGAAAGACAGGCAGACATTTACGTGGGCTTCAACCTGAAAAAATAATATCACATTACATTTAAGCTGATCATATTATTTTAACCATTTCTACAAACTCTTTTCCCATACGGGAAAACACAGGTTCATGACACTAGTACTGAATAAAGTAATAGTTTCAAATTAAGCCAGCAATTTACCTTCACTGAGATGCAATCACATGATTTTATAAGAATCCCACCCCCGCCTCCCCTGCAAGACTGATGCTATCAAACTGCACTAAGGAGGTGACCATGACCGATTTGGGATAATTTACTCTGTGTATTATCACAAACATCAGAGATTTGGGGTCATATCTAACATCACTACTGGGTAAGTAATGTTATTTTGTTTTTTATTTTCGGTTAGCTTACAGGTTATCTTACACAGTTACAGTTATATACAGTAGGTGAGGTTGGTGTGTTTCCTCTTATCATTATACTGAGGCACCTTTATATTACTGAGCCTTCATGTTACTATACTTGTCTATAGTCTGTCTAATGAATGTGTATTACTTTTTAATTAATAATTTAACTATTGTAAGTGTCCAGATGAAAATATTTTGTCTGTGGCACAGTTTTAATGAGTCTCACAGTTGTTTTTGAAAATCAGTGGCAGCACCAGCAGTGATCAGCTATGACTTCATAACTTAATAAACTGTTTACACAGTCTGGAGTTAATGTCACAATGTCACTCTTCTTTCCCTCAAAAATATGCTAAAGCTTCATAAATAATATTAACGTCACTTTTACAAAAGATGCACTACCCGGGAAACTGATTAAAATACAGCTACTGGAGGAGCATGAGCAAACTGTTGAAGTTGCTGTGGTGTTGGAGGGGACAGTAGTCCTTGATGGCCTAGGTGTATATGTAGCAGCTTTAGAAGTGGTATTTGGTCAGGTCTGTGCACTGTATATTGAATTCCAAAAGGACTAAATGTACACCTATGGAGCCATCCAAATGATTTTTATTGGACATAAAGAGACATGCTCCCCTCAGATTCACATGTTGAGAGACAAACTCTTGTTGCCATGGACTCTTTTGCCCATTTGTCTGAAACCTTGGGAAAAAAAGACGAAAAGTGGTTCATATTTGGTATTTAAAAAAAATGTATATTATACATATAATAAAACTATAAAGTTGGTGGGTCTTTACATTGAAAATTGATATTTATACATATGCCAGACTTCTCTTTGTGAACTTTAGTTCGGCATTTAATACCATTTTGCCAAATAAGCTCCAAATTAAGCTCTGTGAGCCCGGACTAAGCACTGTATTGTGTAACTAGACTGAAAAAATCACACCTTCATTCCATGCACTTCATGGTAACACGCAAAAATTGTAGTTCATTCCAAAATTCAACAGATGGCATTGTACACGGTTATACTAAAAAATGTGGAATTATATTTTATGCGAATGAAGTCACAAGCACATCTAGTATCAATATAAATCAGAGAAAGGTACATTGGTCATGACATCTGTACATTGAAAAACCTAAAACCAGTCTCAGAAGAATTATGTCTGTATATTTCTATGTCTGTCTGTCTGTATGTACAGAGCATTTTTTTTTTATTTTTTTTTACTCATTCAGCACTTTTGCCTTGAGGTTGGCGTGGCTATATGCATCACTCAACAGAGCCAATCCACGCGATAATTTACAGTGTATATATTGAATATGAGGAAGACACAGAAATGACTATAATGCATCTACAGTATAAGCCGGCACAATCCTCAACAACGCACAACAACGTGACTCATCGGGGCTTACTCCAAAAAAGGTGACCTACAATGGGGACAAAACTGAACTGAAAATTGCGCCATAAATTCAAATAAAAATGTTGAATAGAAGTGAGGTTATGAGGAGTTTTGTGCCTGAACCACAACGTTTTAACAGCATACTGTGGGCGCATCTTAAATCGACCGCTGAATCTTAGAAGTAAAATCAAAATGTTAAGTAAAAGCAAAATTATGAACAATGTTATCTACATGTGGTGGATTTAATAATGTACTTTAAAATAAGCTACTAATGATCTAATTGCTCAATGTAATCAAACACCTGCAGCAACAGTCATTAGAAAAGCTAAACTGAATATTTTATTGGGATTAGTTAATATTTTTACTGCTAAAATAACAGTGCTGAAGTGGTATTAGTAAATTTTAACACACTGGAGTTATTAAGACAAAACCTAACCTTTACTTTTTCGATTTTTCATCTGTTATTCGCTCTCCGATTACAGAACAAGGCCAGTTGATAAATGAAGTACAACTTGGCGTAAACAAAATGAGATAAGATACTCAACCTTACAAAGGTTTACTTTTAGGATACTAATGCTAGCTGTAATATAAAAGAATCAGTAAGATACCGATAAGCATCTGGTTTTCTCCAGGTATTGTACTGACCCTTAAGCAAAATAAAACCTGTTTTATGCAAAATCACTGTTTCAACTTTGCCTAGTTTTGGAAGAATAAACTTTTTTTCAAGTAATGTTTGTGTGTTTTAATTATTGGGCTATTGTTAGGCCAACTTGTTTTTATAAAAAAACAGTCACTTGAACCAACTATATCAATGGGCTATATATAATAAGAGACAACTTACTTTTTTAAATAGTTGTCTAATACAAGTGAACCCTAGAAAAATATAATATATCGAGCCCATAATACTACATGAGCTGAATTTGAGTCATCTTAAGATTTTGAACTGGGTACATGTTGTGTCAATTAAACGGCAATATTTTGTTTGGCCAGCCAATTTCTCTAAAAGTTGAGTAAATCAAAAAAATTTTTTATAGTGTAGCTATAATACTGTCATTCTTCTACACACTTCCAAACAAGTTGTTCATGATTGTACAGTAGATCTCTACTGTGGGCCTCTGAACTTCCCAAAAAAGAGAATACTTTTAGTAGGGTTGTGTTTGATGAAGAACAGGAAGGGATGGTCTGCCATAAAGTGCTCCTCTGATCTCAAGCACATTTCAGTCACTAAAACTGTTGTGGCTGCTGCTGCCTCTGTGCCTTCCTCATTAACCTCAACAAAAGCTTTGTGGGCCACCGACGACACAAAAAGGTCTCCATGGCGGCTCATGCCTGTGAGATCTGCAGCACTGGCCTGGAACAAAGAGCTCATGCCCATCTTACTCAGAATACCACTTAAAGAGTACTGCTCTTCCAGCTTAAATTTGGGCAAATGGACAACAATATCAGTCCATCTGTCCATCTTCTCTGGATTTATCCATTCTGTCAGCTTGTTCACTGTTAGTTTACTCTCCAGCTGTTAAGCAACAAACACACAGACACTGTCAGGTTCTAGTGAGACTAGGATGATGTAATTTTAGTATTGTACAATCCTTGGAGAAATTGTGAGGTACAATGGCAGAAGACCTGGCTCTCACTTATGTACAAGGCAGCAGAATTGGTTCTTCATTTTGATATAGTTTTTATAGTTTTGTTTGGGTTGTGTGTTTTATAAACAATTTTACAAAGAGTTTTACAAATAGTTTTTCAAGGTCTTTAGAATAACATATCTAATTTTCCAATTGGACCAAAAAAAGTTATGCAAAAAATAAATAATTAATTGGAATGTCAAAAAGCTTGAACAGGTCAGCGTTTTGTTTATCTGTAATTCATTATAAAGTAGAAGGACACAAAATATATATATTTTTAAGTGGTGTGTGCTGACCTTCTGAAGTGGGTCTGAGCCATCCACAGACTCCTCAGGCAAAAGCACCACCATGCTGAGTTCCTCTTCCAAATATGGCAAATCCAGTACCTGCAGCTTGTACTCAGCAATGTGGTTGTAGAGGAAATTCCCTTTCTGGTACATCATCTGCACTGTTTTTTTCTCATTCTAATAATAATATACAAACAGTATAGAGCAATAAAAATACTATACTATATTATAGTGTAGCCTCACATAATACTGAAGTAGTATTATGTGAATGTGTATTGTGCAACTTCAACCTGGTTTATCTTGAAGGGCATCTCTTTAGTGTCTTCAGTATTAAACACATGCTTCCATTTCCCCTTGAAATAAATTGCGTTCACCAGGGCAAGTCGAGTCATTGCTGTGATTGTCCCTGGCTGCAAAATATCTTTGATTTTACCTGAAACCAAAAGCAAGACAATATTTACGACCTGAACAAGACCTTTCTCTTGTGAGTTTTATAAAACAATATTGACGTGTCTAAAAATATTTGATCCTCACCCTCAGTCTTCTCTTGTACCCAGTGGTTGATGAGCTTTCGTGACTCTTCTGATGATTTAATAAAGTCTACTGCCTGCATGTCAGCTTGGTACAACTTCTGAGTGGAGTCCACATATTCCTGAAACAAGGCCACAACACACTCAGGTCACTGTCATCCAAGCAAAAGGTCACTTTGTTGAAGAATCTAAAATATACTGTAGAACATTTTGCTTTGTTTACACTTTTATTATATATATTTCCGTGTGATATTTCATAGTTTTGATCCATTCAGTATTGTCACCTTTAAATGTGTCCAACAGTGGCGGCTGGTGCAAAAAAATTTTTGGGGGCGCGCAGACAAAATTCAAATTAAACATTTAATACTCGCCTGTAAATAGCCATTTATCAGGTGATTAAGCATCATTACTACTAGTATAAAATAAAGGCATGACTCACATGCTGGAAAAGACTCATTGAGAATGGTCCAATCACATGAGCCCAAATATTTAAAAACGATATTGATTCGCTAAGAGCAAAAGTGGGAAGGTTCGGGGCACACAGTGCTGCGACCCAAGGATGATGGGAAAAGATCCAATTAGAGCTTAGCCTCAAATCACATGCTTTTTTAAAAATGTATGTGCCTACATAGACACTCGTTTACACAAACACAAATGAACGTAATACAGTTTAGATTTTTTTTAGTATTTAGAACTTTTTGGTATTTATGAGTTTGTAGAAATGAAACTTTTCAAGTTAGATGAACAAATTAGATATTTTAAGTAATTGTAAGTACTTAAGTAACAGTCACTGTCACCTTCCACCAACTTAAAATCTTTCAGGCTAGCGACTTTATGTCTGATAGTGCAATAGGGCACTGATTGCTCAGTGGTAGGTGTTTCGCCTGCCATGCGAAAGGCCTGGGTTCGATTCCCAACAACTAGATGAAGTGCCTGTCCCAAGCCCAGATAAAATGGGAGGGTTGCATCAGGAAGGGCATCTGGTGTAAAACCTGTGCCAAGCTTGTGTGTGGACCGGATTGTCTGCTGTGGCAACCAATTATCGGGAGCAGCCGGAAGACCAACAACAATTTATTTGATTTGCAACAACTAAAAAAAATAAACTATAATTGCTATTAAATAGTGTGAGTTAGGCCACTGAATAATGTAAGTAAAGAACGATTAATATGAATGAGTACAACAAACTTAAAAACAGATAGTTCTGTTTACTTAAAATTGGAAACATCATTACGTAAAAAAATTATGTAACTGGTTACCTCAATTTTTTAGAGTTTTGCCAACTTATTCAGGTTTACAGTGTACTTTTTCTCACTTCACAGTAAGTTATGTATTGGGGTTACAGTTAATAACCTCTAGGACCTGATTCATCCTTTATTGCCAGATCAAAGATCCTAATCATATTTTGTAACAAAACAAAACCAAAGAAAAGGGACAGTTGTGGAAGGCTTACAGATAAGAAATTGAAAGTCTTCTCTCCATAAAGCCTGTTGGCCAGTCGGAGGATGTAGGAGGCTTTGGTGCTGTTAATGGTGGAGTTGAGGGTCTTGAAGTTGGTGTGAACATCAGGGACTGAACTGAAGGACAGAACCTGCAATGAGCAATAAAATCATAAAGGAGAGAGTTTATCTACTGTATGTGCATTTCTCACAATTTCTTCATTCCTCGTAAATACACAGCAGACATTAATAAAAAGGTCAGAAATTACAATTTAATGATAATGAAACAGGCTCAAAGACTGAAATGTTTGACATCCATAAAGAAAACTGCTGAAATCTTTGGTTTCAGGTTAAATGTTTTCATGTAAAATGTTGGTTTGCACAGTTTTATCTGTGACCGTCCATTGAATCGACAGTCATTATTACAATAATGAACATATTGAACAATTAAAAATCTTCCAGTGTCCCATGAAAGGTTCAGGATTATGACTTATTACAATGCATTTAGAATTAGCATTACAGTATGTAGCAATATATGTAGTCATGCAATAAGTAAATAAATGGCCACAGGTTTGTGATCAAATGTATGGACAAAAATGTTTTGACATTATTATGTCTATTGTTTGTTTCCTTTTTTTTTCTTACTGGAAAATACTGTACTAGTGATGTACCCATCACTGTACCCATCACTGGTCCTTTATAGTATTAATAATGTATTAATAGCTATACTTTACTTGCTTGAAACATTAAACAAATTCTAGTGCATACAATTATTTCATAAAATTTTGACTGCTAGGTTATTTCTTGCATGTCTCTGTAGTCACAATTTTAACATTTAACATATCCAGACATTTTGTTCTGGTTTTATATATTTAGGTTAAACTCTCTTACCTTAGCCATTTCCTCAGCAGTCCCTCCTCTGGCTCCTAAGTAGACCATACTGAGTGCAGCGCTGATGCTCAGCGGTGAAATGAACAGGTTTCCATTCGGGTTCTCAGCACTTATGGCCCGGTACAGATCCAGGGCGAAGGCACTATTTGCACGGGTCAAACTCTCCATTTTTGATCAATCTAATTCATAACACATACAGATATATAAATTGTTCAGTGTGACACAGAATGGAGAAATCCTTTTGTTTTATGGTTTAAAATAGAATTTTAAAAAATTATGTAATAAAGAGATTTTCAGAAGGGAAAAAAACATGTCTAAGCTGCTATTGCTCTGCAGTGCTTTCCTGGTTTTTATTTAAAATCAGGCCTTCTGATGCTAACATATGGCTACTTTTTTGTCTCAAAACAGCTTCCATATTTTAATTGCAATTTAATAAAAAAAAATTTTAAAAAACACTCAGCCTGTGCTTATCCAACTGGAATGTAGAACAGTGTCCCATAGCGTTCCCATAACAGAGAAACTCCTGCCAATGTCGATTCTGCACTAATTTCATGTGACCTACAAATCTCAAGAGATTTGGATTTCATTATACTCACATATGGAAGCTCTCAGTGAACTGTAAAAAATGAGCAGTGACACCACTGAATGTTTTGCAGCGCTATCTGAAACGCCCTAGTTTCGTTTTGCTTCAGGAAGTGATACAGGAGGAGGTTCCAGATGATTTAACCCTTTCATTGATTTGTTGCTGTTATATGTACTTTTCCAAAATGTGTCCCATCATCAAAAATTAAGTCATAAGTGTGTTTCCCATGTTGCATAACATCCAATAGCAAGAAGATGAATATTGTAACCCCTTCCAGTGACTTTTGCCAAAGAGAGTTAATAAGGGAAAAGAGTACTGCGGTAATTCAATCAAAATGAAAAAGAAACAGTTAAAAAGTTTAGAAAAAAGAAACGGTAGCATGTTATAGTCCTAGGAAAGTGTATACTGTTTTTTGTTTTTATCTACACAATAGTTCAATACCAAATGTAGTGTTGTAACTGTTACTAGTTGCAGTTTAGAGAGCCACTCCACAGGATGTAATCATGCTTATAAGAACCCTTATGCAGAGCTTCTAAAGGGGTTAACAAAATAGGAGAACATGAGAGTGCTTATGAAACACACTGGAAGACCTTCCCATTCCCGAGATAGCATGGGTTTATTAATCGGGGAACTGAAAAATAAGTAAAGAAAACTGAAAACCAATGAAACGATCAGAGCTCTGTTATATCCTCAAGACCAAATAAGGCTAAAAATAAACTAAAAATAAACTCTTACCCTCTCTGGACGCGTCAGCTGGAGTCACTTACGCCATGGAATGGTCCGGTTTATTGCTGGAAAAAGAGTGATATTTGCAGAGAAAGTTACCCACAGATCGCAGTGGCTAAGAGCAGTGTCTATACAACCATTGTGGCTGGAGCAGACCCACAACAAAGACATTAACGCAGAAGCTAAGGAGTGATCCCTATAATCCCTTTACGTTCCTGTTTCAGTAGAGAAAGTGTGATGGAAAATGTGCCCAGTAACAAAAAGACAATCCTTTTCTCAAATGCTGCTTGGAACAGGTACTAGCTTTCAAGACTGAACCCAATGTGACCCCGCAGCCCCGGCCAGTCTTATCTTTCCTGATACATCATACATTATCCATATTCAGTATCCAGAGCACCCTCCCCAAAGTCCTATGTCTGGCTTTCTGACACAGAGGCTGCCGATTGTGTCCTTTGGGCAGGCCAACGGGTGGCGGAGCTGGCACAGCGTCCTCAAAGCCGGGTAAAGGAGCTAGCGGAAAGATGGGCGGAGGAGCTGGCACAGTGTTCTCGAAGGATCCTGCTGTGGCTCGGGCGGTGCAGGGCTCTCTAGGCAGTGCATAAAAATAAAATTTTGTAATTTGTTGTGCATATAACACCTCAGCAGCAACCTCATTTGTTGCTAGGATTGTTGGTTAGCTTGTACACACTTCATGGAAAATAAATCAAAAATCACATTATAGCAAAATGACATTGCATGGACTGGAATCACATTCAGAATCTGTTCCTGCCCCGTTTCCTGTGTTCCTGATTTTGGATGAAGATAAATGAATAGTTTATTGGTGAATAACCAGAAGCTATGCTTTGAAAGCAAACTGCAGTTAAAATGTTCACTCATTTCTTGCAGACTGAGCACATAAAATGAATGATGCTATTTGTCTACAATGTGTCGTTCTCAACTTGTTGAAAGAGGTGTTGAACCATCAGTATCGATTTAATCTGTTTCAATGGGACTACCTTTTACCTTCACAGTGAACAAAGTTCAGCAGAAGCATGATGGCATCAGCATGAACTTGATGAGCAAAAGACTTTAGCCCGTTTTTGGTAAAAAAAAAAAAAAAAAACACACTTTGTACAATCACTTGTTGTTTTAGACATAATTATTTTAAATGAAAGTGTTTTTTTTTCCCTCCTAGGAATAGTAATGGATCCTTCAGCACAACTCAGCAACAAATTGTACCACACAGACTACAGTACTGTCATGATTTATGAGCAGAACATACACAGATTAAACCACATTAGAAACCCTAAATATTACACATGTAATTAGTTTACTTGTCATGCATGCCATAAGAGTGTAGCGCAGAGCTGCCAATGCTTACTCATTTAGACTCACACAAGCACTCATCTTCAAACACTCTTATTCCACATTTCCAATTTTCATGTTTTAATAATCAAAAAATTTTCCGCGGAAAACGCAATTAAAATCAGTGAACTCCAGCCTGTTTGTGATGAATCAGCTATAAATATTATATTTTATTTTGAAGGCTAAATCGCTACATTAGTCCCGCGTGCCCTGTAGACACAGGGGTATTGCAGCAGAGCAAACCGCAACTGAGTTCCGCTACTTTGTTGTCTCCAAGCGATGAGAGATACTATTTGCATAATTCAGTTAAAATTTACTTTAATTTACGGCATCAATCAAATGCAAATAAAGAGAGTATAATTGCAAGTCATAATAGCGCTGAACAGTTCAACAATCTAATAAAATGAATCAACATTGAAATGCATTTATAGTCCGAAGCCTAGGTTAGCCGCCAGTTTGGAGTAGCCTCATGTGTGCCTTGCCTCTTGTGTTCCGGTCCCCTAGTAGTTCAGTACTAACTCGGTTAGCCACTAATCCAGTTAGATACTAAGAATAAAAAGATAAAACAATAAAAAGTACAGGACAGGGGGGACCTTCATGCCAGGCAGGGAATCTATTGTTACATTCTAAAAAGAAGGAAACAAACATTAAACATAGTAATGGCAAAACATTTAGTTAAAAATAATTTTTTATCATAAACTGTTTACTTATTGCATGACTAGATATTGCTAATGAGTGTAATTACAAAATTGTATAGTTTAATTTTGCTGCACACCAGAGAAGCACTTCGTGGCAGACAATCCCTTCCTATTCTTCATCAGACACAACCCCACTGAAAGTTCAGAGGCCCACAGTAAAGCTGTACTGTACTATGAAAAATAATACTTGTTTGGAAGATCTATAAAAATTAAGAATATGCACAAAAAAAGATCTGATTTATCAGTTTGAAAACAGATTATTAGTTTGCATGTAAATGTCAACACAAATGTAACAGTTGACTTTTTTTAACTTGCAAAAGAAAAAGTCAATCATGGGGCAGCAGGATAATGCACAAAATCAGATACAAATCAAGATGCTTCTTTAAAGGATCAACCAAAAAAAGGAGTGAGGAAGTGATCTCAGTGATCTCAGTGATTTTGACCATGGCATGGTTGTTGCCTCCCCCCCCCCCCCCCCCCAGAATTCTGCATATTTTGAGCATTTTAAAACCTGTTGATGACAACACTCTCTCAAGTTTGAAGAGAATTTTAAAAAAGTAAAAAAATAAAAAAAAAAGTAAGTTTAGCGGGATTGTGATGCCCTAGGCGAGATCATGAAAATTGGGCCCAGTGGTGTAAAAAAAGTCGTAGCAATTTATGAGTTTGGAGAAATCACATAAAATGACAATATTTATATGTATAAGTGTGCATTAAGTATAAAATATTCAACATACAATACATGGTGTAAAAATATGTAATCAGATTTTAATAAGTTTGCAAGTAAAGTATTGCAAAGTATTGTAATGCAAATATATGTACAAGTGCTTGAAAAAGTAAACATAATATATATAAATGAAACAAATAAAAGAAAATATAAATGAATTGTACACATACTAATACTATTGCAATAAATCATGTATTGTGTATAGCAGAACATACGTTTAGTTTGAGCTTGCATTTCTTCCTCTACTTTTCTCCTCTTCTTTTTTTCGATTAAATCCATATTATCATAGAGATTAAAATATCTGGAACTTTTTTTTTTTACAGCACCTTTTCTTATGCAACTGCCTAATTAGCAATGAAACATTAATAAATGGTAAGGGCAGATCTAAAATGGGACATTTTTAGGACATTTTTGACTTTCTATCAAACGTGATCAATTTGAAGAGATATACAGTAGTGGAATCTATGTGTGTCATGGTCTGGGTGGTACTCCAGGCCAGACCGGCAGATGTTGTTGCAGTGGGCATATCGGGCAGGCATAAACGCAGAGGGGTTTTCAAACAGAAATAGTCTTTTTATTTACAAAACTCAAAAACAGACAAACAAAGAAACTAAAACGACAAACTCAAACTATAATTAGGGCTCAGGGCTACACTTGGGCTGACACCGGGAACTGAGCGCTGACACAGGGAACTGAGCGCTGACACAGGGAACTGAGCGCTAACACAGGCAGACATGGAGCTGGAGCTAACTAAAGACACAAAGGGGAACTAGAGACTGGACAAGACGGGAGCCGGACTGGAGACACGGACTGGAGACGAGACAAGACATGGAACAGAACACAGAGACGAGAGACGGGACCAGGGACACAGACTAGAGACGGGACCAGGGACACAGACTAGAGACGGGACTAGAGACGGGACTAGAGACTGGGCAGGTTAGTTGTTAGTTGGATTAGTAGCTACATGGAATCTGGATGTAAGGAATGATGACCTAACCCTGGCATGAAGGTCCCCCCTGTCCTGTACTTTTTATTGTTTTTCCTTGCTGTCTTACACCCACTTTCAGTGCAGTCAAGGTTGTTAATTAGTTGATTAGTTAAATCAGGTGTGGTGAGAACTAAGAAAACACTAAAATGTTAAGCTAAGCATTCTTGCGATGTACTGTAGGTTACCTGTAGGGTGGACTATCCCAAAGACAAACAGCTAGGTATCTTAAAAGACCCCTTTCTATCATTAACAGAATTATAGTTCGAGATCATGACCAACACCTCTTAAGCCTATGTGCGTTGTTGCTCTTGAAGTCACTAAATGATATACAACATAGTATTAATAAAGTATTAGTAGATGAACGTTATTTACTTAAAACACTTAACATATTGTGTATACATTCTGACATAAAATTATGACTGCCAGTTTACTGCTTTCAAGTCTGTGTAGTTACAATTTGGACATGTATTCTGACACTAGATTAGCCCTGGTTTTATGTATTTGATGTTTTTTAGTATTTATGATAAACTCCTCATACCTTAGCTATCTCCTCAGCAGTAGGTGAGCAGTAGGAGGATTTCATTATACTTACATATTGAAGCTCTCTGTAAACTGTGAAAATGCAGCAGTGACAATACTCACTGTTTTAAAGAAGTAAAGTAAAGTAAAGAAAGAAGTGAGACCGGAGGAGCCTTCAGATGATGTAAGCCTTTCATATATTGCTTTTATATATATATCCCATTCTTATTCCATAATGTTTAATATGATGTTGGTCTTTGAAGCTATAACAGCGTCAACTCTCCTATTTATTTATTCTTTTTTTTTTTTCAAAAACGTGGGCCACCCCCCTAACAAATGAAGAAATGAAGGCATAAGTGTAATTACCTTACTTTTTTTGTTTCTTACGTGACATTTAATAGTAAGAGGATGTTTTTTTTTTTTTTTTACCTCTTCTAGTGACTTTTAGGAGCAACGGTAGTGGGGTAATTCGATAAAGATGTTAAAAATTTACTAAAAATGTACAATAGCATGTTATAGTCATAGGATAGTGTATTCTGTTTTATTATTATTATTATTATTATTATTATTATTATTATTGTTATACACACAATAGTTTTATACCAAATTTAAAGTTAAAACAGAAAAATATAATAGAACAGGCAAAGTAGGGAAATTTTCTTGTCGTTTCCCATTCTTCAAATGCTCAGTTTGTGTGACCCTGTGCCCACTGTAGCCTATAATTTCTGTTCTTGACCCATACGCATAGAAGCCAATAGAGTCTTCAGCCTTTGTATCGCCATTTGCCTTAAAGTTTGATGTGTGATGCTTTTCCACTTACCACAGCTGTTAAGAGTGGTAATATGAACCGTTTCTATGTCTATCTATCTATATATCTGTTTATTTAGTGGTGTAAAGTAGTAATCGGAAGTTTGAATCATTTTAGTGACTCGGTTCTTTGAATCTCGTTCATCAAAATGAACGAATCTTTTTTTGAGTCATTTGGTTAATTTCGTTCCTTTGACCAGAAATAAAATACAATTTTAGATTTTCAATAAACAAACCCCCAACACGTCTACATACACAAATTTTGGCTATAGTTCCAGTAATTAAAATACAGTATTACATTTAAGTATACTAAGGACATGTTATGATAAACAGAATGAGCAACTCACCATCGTATCTAGTCCGAATCATTCGTTCTTTTGAATCTATTGCACTTGATTGCGTCTATGGGAGTCACGTGATAAACAAACGAACGACTCGGAACTAGAAGACTCATTGGGGAG
>JAAGKR010003750.1:49714-70261 GCA_011419295.1 Clarias macrocephalus
ATTGAAATGCATTTATAGTCCGAAGCCTAGGTTAGCCGCCAGTTTGGAGTAGCCTCATGTGTGCCTTGCCTCTTGTGTTCCGGTCCCCTAGTAGTTCATTACTAACTCGGTTAGCCACTAATCCAGTTAGATACTAAGAATAAAAAGATAAAACAATAAAACAATAAAAAGTACAGAACAGGGGGGACCTTCATGCCAGGCAGGGAATCTATTGTTACATTCTAAAAAGAAGGAAACAAACATTAGACATAGTAATGGCAAAACATTTAGTTAAAAATAATTTTTTATCATAAACTGTTTACTTATTGCATGACTAGATATTGCTAATGAATGTAATTACAAAATTGTATAGTTTAATTTTGCTGCACACCAGAGAAGCACTTCGTGGCAGACAATCCCTTCCTATTCTTCATCAGACACAACCCTACTGAAAGTTCAGAGGCCCACAGTAAAGCTGTACTGTACTATGAAAAATAATACTTGTTTGGAAGATCTATAAAAATTAAGAATATGCACAAAAAAAGATCTGATTTATCAGTTTGAAAACAGATTATTAGTTTGCATGTAAATGTCAACACAAATGTAACAGTTGACTTTTTTTAACATTAGCAGCAGGATAATGCACAAAATCAGATACAAATCAAGATGCTTCTTTAAAGGATCAACCAAAAAAAGGAGTGAGGAACTGATCTCAGTGATCTCAGTGATTTTGACCATGGCATGGTTGTTTTCCCCCCCCAGAATTCTGCATATTTTGAGCATTTTAAAACCTGTTGATGACAACACTCTCTCAAGTTTGAAGAGAATTTTAAAAAAGTAAAAAAAAAAAAAAAGTAAGTTTAGCGGGATTGTGATGCCCTAGGCGAGATCATGAAAATTGGGCCCAGTGGTGTAAAAAAAGTCTTTTGAGTTTGGAGAAATCACATAAAATAACAATATTTATATGTATAAGTGTGCATTAAGTATAAAATATTCAACATACAATACATGGTGTAAAAATATTTAATCAGATTTTAATAAGTTTGCAAGTAAAGTATTGCAAAGTATTGTAATGCAAATATATGTACAAGTGCTTGAAAAAGTAAACATAATATATATAAATGAAACAAATAAAAGAAAATATAAATGAATTGTACACATACTAATACTATTGCAATAAATCATGTATTGTGTATAGCAGAACATACGTTTAGTTTGAGCTTGCATTTCTTCCTCTACTTTTCTCCTCTTCTTTTTTTCGATTAAATCCATATTATCATAGAGATTAAAATATCGGGAACTTTTTTTTTTACAGCACCTTTTCTTATGCAACTGCCTAATTAGCAATGAAACATTAATAAATGGTAAGGGCAGATCTAAAATGGGACATTTTTAGGACATTTTTGACTTTCTATCAAACGTGATCAATTTGAAGAGATATACAGTAGTGGAATCTATGTGTGTCATGGTCTGGGTGATACTCCAGGCCAGACCGGCAGATGTTGTTGCAGTGGGCATATCGGGCAGGCATAAACACAGAGGGGTTTTCAAACAGAAATAGTCTTTTTATTTACAAAACTCAAAAACAGACAAACAAAGAAACTAAAACGACAAACTCAGACTATAATTAGGGCTCAGGGCTACACTTGGGCTGACACCGGGAACTGAGCGCTGACACAGGGAACTGAGCGCTGACACAGGGAACTGAGCGCTGACACAGGGAACTGAGCGCTGACACAGGGAACTGAGCGCTGACACAGGGAACTGAGCGCTGACACAGGGAACTGAGCGCTAACACAGGCAGACATGGAGCTGGAGCTAACTAAAGACACAAAGGGGAACTAGAGACTGGACAAGACGGGAGCCGGACTGGAGACACGAACTGGAGACAAGACAAGACATGGAACAGAACACAGAGACGAGAGACGGGACCAGGGACACAGACTAGAGACGGGACCAGGGACACAGACTAGAGACGGGACCAGGGACACAGACTAGAGACGGGACCAGGGACACAGACTAGAGACGGGACCAGGGACACAGACTAGAGACGGGACTAGAGACAGGACTAGAGACTGGGCAGGTTAGTTGTTAGTTGGATTAGTAGCTACATGGAATCTGGATGTAAGGAATGATGACCTAACCCTGGCATGAAGGTCCCCCCTGTCCTGTACTTTTTATTGTTTTTCCTTGCTGTCTTACACCCACTTTCAGTGCAGTCAAGGTTGTTAATTAGTTGATTAGTTAAATCAGGTGTGGTGAGAACTAAGAAAACACTAAAATGTTAAGCTAAGCATTCTTGCGATGTACTGTAGGTTACCTGTAGGGTGGACTATCCCAAAGACAAACAGCTAGGTATCTTAAAAGACCCCTTTCTATCATTAACAGAATTATAGTTCGAGATCATGACCAACACCTCTTAAGCCTATGTGCGTTGTTGCTCTTGAAGTCACTAAATGATATACAACATAGTATTAATAAAGTATTAGTAGATGAACAGTATTTACTTAAAACACTTAACATATTGTGTATACATTCTGACATAAAATTATGACTGCCAGTTTACTGCTTTCAAGTCTGTGTAGTTACAATTTGGACATGTATTCTGACACTAGATTAGCCCTGGTTTTATGTATTTGATGTTTTTTAGTATTTATGATAAACTCCTCATACCTTAGCTATCTCCTCAGCAGTAGGTGAGCAGTAGGAGGATTTCATTATACTTACATATTGAAGCTCTCTGTAAACTGTGAAAATGCAGCAGTGACAATACTCACTGTTTTAAAGAAGTAAAGTAAAGTAAAGAAAGAAGTGAGACCGGAGGAGCCTTCAGATGATGTAAGCCTTTCATATATTGCTTTTATATATATATCCCATTCTTATTCCATAATGTTTAATATGATGTTGGTCTTTGAAGCTATAACAGCGTCAACTCTCCTATTTATTTATTCTTTTTTTTTTTTTTTCAAAAACGTGGGCCACCCCCCTAACAAATGAAGAAATGAAGGCATAAGTGTAATTACCTTACTTTTTTTGTTTCTTACGTGACATTTAATAGTAAGAGGATGTTTTTTTTTTTTTTTTTACCTCTTCTAGTGACTTTTAGGAGCAACGGTAGTGGGGTAATTCGATAAAGATGTTAAAAATGTACTAAAAATGTACAATAGCATGTTATAGTCATAGGAAAGTGTATTCTGTTTTATTATTATTATTATTATTATTATTATATACACAATAGTTTTATACCAAATTTAAAGTTAAAACAGAAAAATATAATAGAACAGGCAAAGTAGGGAAATTTTCTTGTCGTTTCCCATTCTTCAAATGCTCAGTTTGTGTGACCCTGTGCCCACTGTAGCCTATAATTTCTGTTCTTGACCCATACGCATAGAAGCCAATAGAGTCTTCAGCCTTTGTATCGCCATTTGCCTTAAAGTTTGATGTGTGATGCTTTTCCACTTACCACAGCTGTTAAGAGTGGTAATATGAACCGTTTCTATGTCTATCTATCTATATATCTGTTTATTTAGTGGTGTAAAGTAGTAATCGGAAGTTTGAATCATTTTAGTGACTCGGTTCTTTGAATCTCGTTCATCAAAATGAACGAATCTTTTTTTGAGTCATTTGGTTAATTTCGTTCCTTTGACCAGAAATAAAATACAATTTTAGATTTTCAATAAACAAACCCCCAACACGTCTACATACACAAATTTTGGCTATAGTTCCAGTAATTAAAATACAGTATTACATTTAAGTATACTAAGGACATGTTATGATAAACAGAATGAGCAACTCACCATCGTATCTAGTCCGAATCATTCGTTCTTTTGAATCTATTGCACTTGATTGCGTCTATGGGAGTCACGTGATAAACAAACGAACGACTCGGAACTAGAAGACTCATTGGGGAGAATCGCTCAATTCTGTTTCCTGTGTACTGCACTGAATAGCGTCTATGGGAGTCACGTGACAAAAGAACGAACTCGGATCAAAGACTCGAAGGAAACTACTCGTTTGTGGTTCCATTTTGTGTTTTATTCAGGCTTAGTGTAATAGTAAAATAAATTATATATAATCTCATTTACAAACTGGAGCATTAAAATAGTGAGTAAGGGCACTGGCATAGTATTATCCAAAGAGGGACTGTGTGTGAACATTTGCAGTGACAATAATATTTTTAAACTGAGTTTAAAAATGTACAATTTTATATTCATAAGAACAGACAAAGGCAAAAAAATATTTTGATTAATTGTGAATAATCACGGTCTATAACTGATTAACTGTGTAAATGTTTTTATTTAATTTACAGCACTAAATGCAATGCAAATATTGTCATTACTGTATCTCTGTCCTGTCTGTAAATTATTTTACTCCCCTTTGGGATGTCATGGTGTGGGGTGCGTGGGGTGAGACTGATTATCCACGGTAGGTTTGGAATGAAAATCTAAACATAGGGAAGGTGCCCCAGTGAGGATTCATATGGGGAATTCTGTGCTACGCCCTCTTGCGCTACATGGAGTTGCTGGAGAGCATGTAGGTCATTTGGCTGGTGGATGAATAATTCAAATGCAAGTTGTACCACCTGTAATAAATAAAGTCACATGCATCTGTTAAAATATACAGAACATGAGCCATGCAGTGTAAAGGGTATGGCTAGTGGTAGTCTAATGGCTGGGCATACACCCTGGGGGCATTGTGTGTACTTTCAATGGGGGTATCTATGGTCAGCTCTCCCTCCCTCTGTGACATGCAACTAATTCCATCTTGGCTTATTATGTGTATGGCCATTTTAATACTCTGAGACTGCTTAGACAGAGGACAAAACCTACTTTAAATGTACCAGCGGAAAACAATCTAAGAGTTTCATATTCAGTGTAAAACATTAACAATAGTCTATAGTAATATATATATTCACATTTTGAGTTGATATAATATTTCTATATTTTGTTTCTTCAATAGATGTTATTTTATTAGAAGGCACTGGAAGTTAGTTTATGTCTGGGAGCCCCGAGGCTATAGATAGAGCGCATGCTTTGAAGGAGTCTCCAAAGTGCAAAACCTTACCCACACACATGCTATAAACTGTC
Organism: Clarias macrocephalus; assembly: GCA_011419295.1. Taxonomy (NCBI): domain Eukaryota; kingdom Metazoa; phylum Chordata; class Actinopteri; order Siluriformes; family Clariidae; genus Clarias; species Clarias macrocephalus. The sequence goes on from JAAGKR010003750.1 coordinate 54,781, forward strand.
AGTCAGAATTTATAAAGAGGAAATGGTGCTCTAACTGAATATTTTGACTGCATATTGAGGTTCTTCTGAGTCACTTGTTCATTAGTAACAAGTTAATTTAGACTCTGAACTTCATTTGCTAATGCTTCATTTATCATTTTAAGGATTTTGTATAAGTTATAATATTTAGCATTTTCTCATTTAAAATTGTTGCCATTTAATCTCTGCCTGCTGTAATTTACTTAATTGATGTTTAAAACATGTAGCTAAAACAGATTCTTTTTTAATGACAGGAAGAAATTAATTTGTAATTAAATAGGCAATTCTGACATCAGTTGATATCAGGTGTACAGGACCCCTTAAACACTACTGAAAACTGCGTAATACTTAAACAGTTGTATATACTGTATAACACAAACTGGGCAGGCATCCATATACCTTAAGTAGATATATGATCAAAAGTTTTAAGTACTAATCACTAATAAATCCCCTACCCTGCAAGAATACCTGAAAAAATTACTTAGGGAAAAGCAGTATGCACACAGAAAAGTCATGTGCAAAAGACATCAGGGACATTCAGAGATCACAGCCAGAGCTGCTGGCACCCACTCAAACAAACTCCTAATTTGAGCACCATACTGGTGTGAGACATGCTTTGAATGAGTGTGCCAGAGATTCAAATAAATAAAAAGACAGTTGACTTAATAAATATGTAATTAATTAATTAGACAACTTTAGCCTCCTTTCAAAGACATCATGTTTTATGCTTTTATAATGTTATAAGACTTGACAGGCACTTTCAGTATCTCTTGAAACATTGGCATGTTAATTGAACAATAAATGTGATTATTTTAAAACAATGTTTTTACATATGGAATTGACCAGACAGTGCACACAGGCTATAATTATTTTTATTTCTAGATAACTTGATATATTTCATATACTTTCATTTCCTTATAAAGGCATTGGAAGTGTAGTTGAGAACTTTGCTGTAATAAATAAAAGCTAGCTGTAATAAATAAAATAGGGTCTAACACCTGCAAAGTACTTGTTGGAAAGTGAGAACATGTCTATTATTCATGCAGTTGCATGCAGAATGGTGATTTTTACTGTACACACATACACATACTGTACACACACACACACACACACACACACACACACACACACACACACACACACACACACTCATACCGTCTTGTAGATTTTGCAACATAACTAATAACAGGAAAATATTTTGTGGATGACCCGAAATATTAATTAAACTATATATTGGCATATTGTTTATTACAACATGCTGTTGTTCATTACAAAATATGAAAAATGTAGGTGACAAATTGTTGTGGTATTAACGGAGATGCCACAAGAGATAAAGTTATAGTAAATAAGCAAGAAAAATAATCTGATCCCTTAAGCAAAGCAAAATCAGAGCTATTCTATGATAGCAGCCAGAGAGCTCTTTAAATAAGAACCCCAAAAGTAAGACAGCCAGCTAGCTACAGAGACATGACTAAAGACACATGCTTGTATTACACACAGACAGCACCATTTAGAAATCACATTAAGCCCAAAATAAACTCATATTAGCAGGGTTTTACAGTTTCATCACCTTTCACACTGCATGTCACCTGTTGAATCTGTGTGTGTTTGCTGGCAAGCAATGAAAGTCATGTAATTTTCATATGTTTGCATGCTTTCTATCTGCTATAGAAAGGGCACAAGAATGTAAAGAGGTTTCATACCATATTAAATCAGCCATTGTTTATAGTTAGAAGTACAGTGCAATCTATTTACCCTTTAAGCAAGTAGATTTGCTTCTTTTTTTTTGCTTTATTACAAGGTAATAAAGAATTTATGTGTTTCGTAATATAACTTAATTCACTAACTGTATTATATTTTTACAAAGTCCTACTTTTGGCAAGATATTTTGAAAAAAAAAGTGTGGGATTTGAACACAAAAAAACCTGAGTGGTTACCAAATTGTAAGACATATTTCTTACATATTTCTTTGATATTAAGACTTTAATACAAAATTTCTGTAAAGGAAAATTTACAAAGAGGTGGGATAGTAGTTTTTGAAAAACAACCAGCTTGGCTAAAATAAAATTTCTATATAACGTTATATAAGGACTCTACATGAATTGGATTCTTGCAGGGTTCTACATAGAATATTTAACGACTTTCCAAAGATTCCCTTTTGTAAGAATGAACTGTCAGCCCCCCCCCCCCTCTCTGTCTCTCTATCTCACACACATACACACACAGACACCAGAACACATGGTGCTGTAAATTCCAAATGCCCGACAATAACAAAGTACACTCCTCCCTTCTTCCCACCTCCCTCTCTGACACACAACAAATTCCATCTTGTCTTATTGACTGTGTATCCAGTCAAATGCTCTCAGACTGCTCAGACAGAGAGCAACACACACTTTGACTCAGCATCCAGTTCTGAGAGAAGAACAGGAAAGGGAAAGAAAGGTGTAATTAAAAAGGTGTTGAAGGCGATGGGAGGAAAAGAGAAGATTTTAAACATTGCTAAATATCAAGTGTAAGTATAAACTGAGTGAGTGTGGTGAGTCAGGCGAGTCTGGGATTTCATTTTGCTCCATCAGTGCACATTGCAGAGCTTTGCCCTAATTAAGCTTAAAATAACAGCTGATATAGTACACGTTACAAAAACAACATTCATTACCATTAACTTGAAGTTTTCCCATGAATAAATGCTTTACCTGTGTTCAGATGTTATTAGCTTTCTTCTTGCATACAGTATGTGCGAGCATATCTGTTTATGTACCATGTCTATCCATCCCAGGGGGAAAGTGGGTCTGTGTAGTTTTACACTTTGGCATTTGCATTCAACAGCTGTGAGAGTGATGATAAGGAAAGCAGTTAACTACAGAATTTATGTTCATGACATTCTTTTTCTCATATATTCTTTATGCTGCTATCAGCTGTTGTATTTTCTCACACCTGATTCAGCTTATTATGTGTAGAATCAAGTGAATTGTTCAAAATAATAAATGTACCAAGTGGAAAATCTAAATGATTGCATGTTATTTTATTAGAATGCACCTGGCAGAATTCTGCTTGGTTTATGTCTGGGAGCCCCGAGGCTATAGATAGAGCGCATGCTTTGAAGGAGTCTCCGAAGTGCAAAACCTTACCCACGCACATGCTCCCAAGTATAAACTGTCAGTCAGAATTTATGGAGAGGAAATGGTGCTGTAATTTACTGAATGTTTTGACTGCATGTTGATGACTGTTCAGTAGACAGGACGCAATTTAATTTTCATTTTTAACTCCATGTGATGAGGCATCTTATATCATTTTAATGATTCTGTATAACGTACTATTTAACCATTTAAATACCATGCTGCATGTTGACATTTACCATGCTGCATGTTGACATTTAATCTCCAGCGCTTATAATAATGATTAATAAAATAGGTAATTCTGTGGTTGTTGTAATAACATCAGTTGGACACGTGATTTTTGAGGATGGTAACTCTAAATGAACTTCTCCTCTGTAGCAGAGATAAGTTTTGGTCTAGCTTTCCTGGGATGGTCTTCATTAGAGCCAGTTTCATCCAGTAGCTCGATGGGTTTAGATAATGCACTTGACAATACTGTTTTTGCAAGAACTTTGCCAGAAGAGCTGCCTGATGATTGTTGTTGCTGTTGTTGCTGCTGTTGTATTGTTTCATAGTTTTAAAAAAAATCTAGTATTGTTCTAGTATGTATAAAAATTGCAAACTTTATATATACAGTATACACACAGACCACCTTCCCCCCCTCCCGGACACACACACACACACACACACACACACACACACACACACACACACACACACACACACACACACACACACAAATGTACTGTGTGTATATATGAACCTAACTACACTACACCAAATTATTTTGGAGGCTAGTAACCATATTTACATACATATATATACATATATAAATACATGAGAGAGGGAGAGAGAGGGAGAGTGAGAGACAACATGTTAACAGAGAGACATTTTATCTTTGATCACAGTGGTAAGAGCAATCCAAAGCCTTTAAATACTGCCTCAAAGAAAATTAAATTACAGACATTAACATACCACACGTTCCCATGGCTTGGCCAAGAAGTATTAAGGGGTTATATACATCCTGGCCAAAACAAAAGTCGCAAATTCTAATATTTCGTTGGACCACCTTTAGCCTTGATTACTGTACATTGTGCATCCTACATGGCATTGTTTGAGCAACCATTTGCAACATCACAGGATTTATTTCAATCCATACATGCATCAATTTTAGCTGAGATCCTATCTTAATAAGGGAAGAGGTTCACTAGGACATCACAAACACTTTTAATAAGATTAATAATTTAAAAAAACTCTATACGTGGATGTGATAACCTGGTCATTCAGTACATTAATGTCGTCAGACTTCATTTTATGGCCATAAAGCGAGGCCAAACCTGACCAGCTGAAGCAACCCTAGATGATAAGACTGCCTCCAGAGGCTTGTATTATGCAAGATACGTGCTTCACTTCATGTTCTTCCCTTACTCTGACGTGCTTATCGCTCTGGAACAGCGTCGATCTGGGTACATGAGACCGCCTGTTTTAATTGCTCCAAAGTCCAATCACTATGCTCCCTAGCAAACTAAAACCTTTTATTCTGATTATTCTCAATATCAAGTGGTTTTCTTACAGCCACACAGCTGTTAATATATTAACATAGATATTTTTAATGTTATTTATGTTTTGTATTATTATGTTTTATATGATTTCTGCTGTCAGTTCCATACAATGCAGCTTCAAATGTCTAACTAATCTCTGTTTAAGTTAATATATATATACTATATATCAAGTGTTTTAAATATTTTTAACATTTTTGTCTTAAGTGGTTTTCAATTACATCAAATTGAATGTCATTAACAATTATATTTTAAAAATCTTAACAATGATGTAGTGCTAATATACCACACTTGTCAGCATATCCATCTTGACTTTTAGTAACAACTGCATAGGGAACGGAACAGTACCACTTAACATCTTTGTCATTACTGTGGATCACACTTAAGCTCAGGCGCCAGAGCTGATTCAGGATTATATGAGTTGAAAATAGAACATCATTCATTAACTACATTGCTGGGGAAGCCTCCCAGTACATTCAGACTAGTCCATACTTGGAGGTTGAACATTGTGTTACTCACATACCCTCCACCCCTTGATAGGTGTCATTATAACAAGATAATCAGTGCTATTTCCTTCATGTGTGAGTGGTTCCAGTGATATGGCCAGTAGGTGAATACTTACTCTATGGTAAGAAATGCATTTAACCTTCAACATATAATCTGTTTAAAAGACATTGATTTTAGATGTGAATATGATCTATATTACATATCTTGTACAAGTCATTCTAGTGTGCCTTGCTTTTAAATCACTTTTTTATTATCATTCTTTAGTAATTGGCAAAAATAAAATGTATCAGATTGTTTCATCCCTTTCAAACACTAAAGGTCAGCATCACTCAAACTCTGGCTTAATGCTTAATGCCTCCTGGACGTTAATCCTAAGGGTCATTTACAGCTCAGCTGGTGGAAGTTTTTCCTATATCACTCTCAAATCACATCCAAGTAACATTAGTAACACTATCTCTTTGGGTGTTTTCTAATAATAACAATCATCTATTTATATTCTGCTAATGATTCTTGTTTGGTTCTATAATACATAGGCTTTGTGGGGGGCCAGGAGAGGGATTGCTCCCTAGCTGCTGACATATCTCACTATATTGGGTTTAAAATTGCTCCTATTAAAACATTTGCTTTTTTTTTTTTAACAGGTGACACAGTTGCTGAGCATTTCCTAATTGTATGCATGCACTATATCTTAGATATAAGTGACTATGCATATTTGATGGTTTTAAGTTATTTACTTATAGTTATCAATATTTAATGTATACACAAAATTTGTTAAAATTGTACATTGAAAATGAAAACCTGACAGTATAATATAAACTGATTGATATTCCACTTTTAACAAGCAATCACAAGTGATGTGTCAAAAGTGATCAGAAAATAATTTGATACCCTGTTTTGATTGTCTTGTTGGCAAGCTTGTCACTATTGTCTTCTGTTATTCTATGTGCAGTATATAGAATAATATAATATATATTCTTTTATATATAGGCTACTGAATTCTAAAAATAATAATAATAATTGTAAAAAGTTGTGCTCACGAATGCGGACGCAGATGCAGGGAAATACTTTCAAATCGTTTTATTCTCTTTTCTCACAAAAAAGGTTGCTCAAAAAAACTAAAGAAAGTAACAACACTCAGGAACTGTGAGCTCCCGGCTGGGCGCGCAGTGTCGCAAAGTCCTAGAAACACAAATGAGCCGACTCAGCGAAAAACAGGAATACTCTAAAGAGTGAGAGAGTCATGACCCCAACGGCAAACCTCTTTTCGAAGCGCGCCCTGCTCAACAGCCACGGCTCAGTCCTGGGAGGAGAGATAATAAGACTTTGTACGGCATTCACGCAGACACACACACAGCACACAAGTGAGACAAACGGTGAACAGACAAAGGCATATGGGACCGGCTGGTATAAATAGAGAGACACACGAGGAGGACACAGGTGAACTTAATTTAGTGCTAAATAGTGAAGTACATACACACGTAGACACACCAGGGGGAGACAATGAGGCGGCTCAGTAATCCGGTGAGCCAGATCTTATCCCCCGGGACTGAGGTGACACAGGTCCCCAGGACCGGCTTCCCGAGGGAGGTGAGGGCGCACTCTCTGCGTTATCGGAGGGAGTCGGGACCCACCGAACTGATGGGATTTTGCCGGGACTCAGCTTCGCTCCTCCGGGCCGTACCCTTCCCAATCCACTAGATATTGGAGGGAACCCCCTCTCCTCCGGGTCTAGAAGTGTTTTCACTGTAAACGCAGGGGCGCCCTCTATTTCCACAGCCCCAGGGAGCGAAGGCTCAGCTGTGCCATCGTCTAGCAGTCCCAGGATCACCGGCCTGAGGAGAGAAACATGAAAGACTGGGTTAATGCGAAAATGATCAGGGAGTTGCAACTTAAATGATACGGGATTAATTCGAGCGAGGATGGGAAAGGGACTGATGCATCTGGGGGTGAGCTTGCGGCAAGGGAGATTGAGGTGAAGGTCCCGTGTCAAGAGCCATACTCAATCGCATACCTGGAGCAGAGAACTTTCCCCTATCGGCGTCTAACTGCTTGGGAGATCTTGGTGTGCGCATTCTCCCATACTGTTTCCGCTCTCTTAAACCACTGATCCACCATGGGTACATCGGTGGGAGTGGCATCCCACGGAAAGAGCGGAGGCTGGTGCCCTAGCACACATTGAAACAGCGTTAAGCTGGTTGCGGAGTGACGTAATGAATTTTGCGCATATTCCGCCCAGATTAAGCAGTCTGCCTATTCGTGCTGTCGACTACTACAGTATGCTCGGAGGTATCTCCCGAGTTCTTGAACAGTCCGCTCTGCCTGTCCATTAGACTCGGGGTGATAGCCCGATGTTAGGCTAACTGTGGTCCCCAATTTCTGGAAAAAAGCTTTCCAGACTCTGGCGATAAATTGGGGATCATGATCTGAAACAGTATCCTCCGGGATGCCATAGTAATGAAACACGTTTTTGAACAAGCTTTCTTCCACCTGGAGGGCTGATGGGAGAGAGCTAAACGGGATGAAACGACATCCCTTAGAGAATCGGTCTACTACCACCAAAATCGTTGTGTACCCTTGAGATACCAGCAGATCCGTTACAAAGTCTACTGCAATGTGTAACCACGGCCTATTCGGTATCTGCAGGGGTATTAATTTACCAGCAGCTTGGCTACGAAGATCTTTAGTCATCACACACACTGCACAAGACAAAACCACTGTTCTTACCATCTCCCGCATCTTAGGCCACCAGAACCAGTCGTTCCAGCAGCTGGTAGGTACGCGCTATGCCGGGGTGACCTGCGGATAAATTTGAATGTGCGTTTGTTACCTTTTCCCGAAGTGCTTCCAGAACATATACTCGATTTGGTGGACAGTTCTTAGGCGGGGGATTGGACTGCGCCTCTCGAGTGATCTCCGATTCGAGATCCCATGTTACTGGAGCTACTAAATCCGCCAAGGGCACGATGGTTTCTGGGTTTGTTATTGGTCCCGGTGCGGGATAATAATGAGTTAGCGCATCAGCTTTTTTATTCTTCGAGCCGGGACGATACCCAGCGGGCTTGTCGAGGCTTGAGTCTTTTAGCATGCTGGATATACTCTAGATTTTGATGGTCAGTAAGTACCGCAAAGGGATGTTTAGCTACCTCTTTCAGATGTTTTGGTTTCCCCTTTAATAGAGAGGTGAGCGTTGCGGCCACTAGACTGAAGTTTCTAATAAAGCGCTGACAGAAGTTGGTAAACCCGAGAAAACTCTGTAGCGCCTTGACTGACTTGGGTTCCGGCCACTGTTGCACCCCCGAGACCTTGGTCGCTTCCATCCCGACCCCCTGTGGCCCAATACGTTAGCCAAAAATGCGATCTCCGACTGATGGAATTCGCATTTCTCCGCCTTCACATAGAGCCTGTGTTTGCGCAGGCGATGAAGGATGGCGGACACATGACGGACGTGTACGGCGTATTACCGCGAGTATACTAGGATATCATCCAAGTAGACTATAACAAAACAGTTAAACATATCCCAAAACACGTCATTCATGAACCCCTGAAACACAGCAGGTGCGTTTACCAAACCATAAGCCATCACATTATATTGGTAATGTCCCGAAGTTGTGCTAAACGCAGTCTTCCACTCATCGCCATGACGTACATGAACGAGATTATATGTGCTGCGGAGATCGAGTTTAGTAAAGATGGAAGCACCTCGGCGTTGGTCGATGGCCGCCGGTACCAGGGGCAGTGGGTGCTTATACTTTACGGTTATCGCATTAAGCCCACGGTAATCAATACAGGGATGTAAACCCCCGCCTTTCTTTTCAAAAAAAAAAAAAAAAAAACGCGCAGACACTGGAGACGTGGACCTACTGATGAGCCCCTGCTGAAAAGCCTTGCTCACATATTCCTCCATGGCCCGCATTTCCTCCACGGACAATGGATAAATGCGCGAGCAAGGCAGTGTTTTCCCGCAAGAGCAAAAGCTCTATCGTGCAGTCCCACAGACGGTGAGGGGGAAGTCATGCAGCCGCCCTAACACTAAATACATCCTTAAACCACGAGTACTCGGATGGTACCGTAACTGACACTTGGGTGCTTGGACTCGATGTTTGTGGTTTGGACCGTCAAAACCGGCGGTGTACATAATCTGGCGCATCTAGGGGACCAGGATAAATTGCGGGATCATGCCCAATCAAAATTGGGATTGTGAGCGCTGAGCCAGTGGAGACCCAGCACAGCGGACTGATCTACACTGAGTACACAAAAATGTAAATTCCTCAGTATGACCGGGAAAAGTTAACCGTAGGGGCGCTGACATATTTTCAAGAGGTGACTGAGCGAGTTTCCGACTATCCAGAGCTAGTGAAATACATACGCACGTAGACACACTAGGGGGAGACAAAGAGGCAGCTCAGTAATCCGTTGAGCCAGGTCTTATCCCCAGGGACTGAGGTGGCACAGGTGTGACAAAAGTAATAAAAAAATCACAACAATAAAATTATGAATAATGTTAGCTGTTGTTATCGTAGTAGGTGTATTATCATTAGCAGAATTATGAAAATCTCTTTTTAATTTTTTTCCTTGCAGCTCGGACATGTCTGCTGCAGAAAGAAAGCAAAGCAAATGCGGTCACTCTGATGCAGGGAGCACACGTCTTAAACACCATGCATATCTGAGCAACCGTGTCCCTGTGGATGAAGAAGGTGGAAGGTCAGCCACTGGTCGCACGGATTTCTTTCATCATCTGGAAAGAGTGGAGATGCTCCGCTGCTACTGGGAGCTCAAACATGTTCAGCGGGATGGTCTGGGACAGGTATGACATCCCCAATATTATCATAGTATTGCATTACATTTTCGTGTTGGTTACGTCATATATATTAATATGGCACCAATAACATTCACCTCACACCTCCAGGGTTGGGGTTTTGAATATCGGCGCAGGTCTGTGTGCATAGTGCTTGTACAACGGTCCAAAGACATGTTGTAGGCTGATTGGTGCCTCCAAATTGCCCATATTGTATTATTGTGTGTGTGTGTGTGTCCAGTGATGTGCTGGCACTCCTTCCAGAGAGTCCCACAGTTCATACACTGAGTTCCCTAGGATTGGTTCCAGGCCCTCCTGAGATCCTACACAAAATGGATGGATGGGTCCATTTGTCATTTAGAAAGTGGCCATTAATTTCTTGCCTGAAAAAATAGCTTTACTGTATTAACCCCATGACAGTTACTGAAAATACACTTAAATATAAGTAACAATAAGGAATTACAGAGGAATTGCAAGTGACCTGTAGTTGTACGTTTGTGGTGTTTGTTTTTCTCCACTGACCATTATTAAAATTCACCACTAGAGGGCGATGTTAAACTTTTCTAAATCTTTTTAGTACAAAGTGTCAGTACAATGTACATTACTGTATATCATGATGGACCTTCAATATAATCAAAACCTCAGTGATTCAGTAAGAGCTACATGTAAGGATGTGTGAGTGGTACTGCAAAGAATGCAAACCCCCAAATACCTTTTAAGAAACTCTTTAGAGTTTCAGAATCTGTATTTTTTCTTGGTAAAGTAATGCATTACTGATTGTTAGAAAATAGAAATAAAAGCAGGGGAAATAGAGGAAGTAATTTTTTTATATAATTCTTTATGTGTATATGCTGTACGTGTGCACATATACAGTATATATAAACAAAAATATATACAGTACACACTTCAGTAAAAGAAAAACTTTATTTTGATATTAAATGTACTGCAACTATCTATATGTTATATATTGATATTTATACTGTATGATAATGTTAGGAATAATATATTAATATAATATACATCATACTCTTTTTATTTTCCTGAGGTGTGTATACATTTTTTTGGCTGTAAAAGATGGACTGCAGCTTCCTATGAGAGAGTAGTGTGTCAGAAAGTAGTTTGTGTCAGAGATGGGTGGAGTCGAGCGCTATCTTTCCAGATTATATAGCTGGAGTCATGTAATGAATGATACAATTCAGACTGCCCTTGTCCTTGACAGTGGATATAGCATGCCATATGGTAAAGAAGCAGGTCAGGATGGCCTCAGTGATGAAACGTGTAGAAATGTACCATCATTGACCGTGGCAGGTTGAATAGATCTGCTGCTGTGGCTTGTTGGTTAGGGAGCTGATGTTAATGAGGGTCTGGCTGATGACGGTGCCCAGGAAGCAAAAGAACTCCACAGGGGTTGTGTCGTGGTGAGTTATTCCTAAAATCCACTGGCATCTGCACTGTTTTTATGATTTTGAGCTCCAAGTTGTTTCTCTGCACCACACGTGTCAAATGTGATACCTTATATATATGTTATATTGTGTGTATATACACCTTGTTTTATATACTGTATGTACAGTACCAATCAAAAGTTGGACACACCTTCAAATTTACTTCTTTTCTAGAAAATATCTTTTTTTTTTCTTTCAAATGTAACTGAGCTAGAACAACAGTTATTTGTTATTTTAGACATATAAGACTCGAAGGTCAGCTGTTCTGGAACAGTTTTTAAAAAAGCAGTATTGTCAAGTGCATTTGCAAAACCCATCAGGCATCATGATGAAACTGGCTCTCATGAAGACCATCCCAGGAAAACAAGACCAAGTACCTCTGCTGCAGAAGAGAAGTTCATTTAAAGTCGCCAGCCTTAAAAATCACCAATTAACCGCACCTCAGATTAGAGCACAGGTATGAGACCCATCCTAACATCAACGGTTTAAGAAGACTATTGCATATTTTTATGCGTTCATTGTTTTAGAAAAAAAAAATTAAATGGAAAGATCATGGAATAAGAAAGTGTTTCCAAACTTTTGACTGGTGGTGTATAATGCAATTACAGGTATATTCTCAGAATAGAAATGCATAGACTAGTTCCATAATACTGTATATCTTGGTAATCAGATTAAAAAAAGATGGTGTATGTATTTGCAGCCTGCGTTTATGGTGCTGTTTTCATTATGGTGCTATCCTAACTGCATTTATGGTGTTATTCTAATTAGTACACATACTGCAGCTCTCTTGCCATGAGTGATTATGTATAGACTAGTGCCATAATATATCTTGGCATCCAGATTTTAAAAGATGGTGTATGTATTTGCAGCCTTCGTTTATGGTGCCATTCTAATTAGTACACATACTGCAGCTCTCTTGACATGAGTGATTATTAGTGGAATACCAGCTCTAGATGCGCTGGCCAAGCGTCATTCTAAGACTTGGCCTCAGTCAAATAGATGAAGTGCCATGCATACCCAGCAGTGTGCCAGTGTGTGTGAGTTTAGTTTTGATACTGCTGAATCGAGACTGTTCAAGATCTCAGTTGTATTAGCGTGTCGCCTGATGACATATGATAACTGAAGCTGGTACCAAGGCAGTTCTATATAATTAAGTAACAGATGAAAGAAAAAAAAAAGTTTCCTTTGACTTTCAGCTGCTCCAGGAAAACTTATGTCTTCTCTAAATGTATGTAATCAGTGTAAGTGAATAAGAAATCAGAAATTGATAGCATAGACGGTGTGTGTGTGTGTGTGTGTGTGTGTGTGTGTGTGTGTGCGTGCGTGCGTGCGTGCGTGCGTGCGTGCGTGTGTGTGTGTGTGTACGTGCATTTGCATGTGCGAATGTAAGTGCAAATTTGTGCAAGTGAGAGGAATGACTGAGCACATTAAGTGCTGCGTCTAAGGTTAAAGGATACACTGGGTCCTTCTCACCACCTTGCGTTCCCTCAGCACTAGAGTTCCACCTGTCTGACACTTGTCTATGTGACTGACACATTCTCTGCTCCTTATAGAGAGAAGGAGTGAGGGGAGTTCACTTCTGTGTCCCTTTCAGAATCTGTGACTTGGCCGCACTGTTGATATCAACAAGCAGACAGCTGTTGACGTAGAGCCGAAAAAGTGTGAGATAGGGATACATAGGGGATTAAAAGTGTTTTTTTACGATAGAGTTTGAACTCAGACGGAGGCTCGGATTTGGGCCCCATGTTTGTGGCCTTGGTTACCATGGAGTATTTCTTATGTGATAAGGAGGTTTGGATTGTGGGTAGTGTGTGTTTAGTTGTGTCTATTTTATGGAGAAAGTTTTGGAGCTTGTTCACCCACAAGAGGAAACAAGATACATCGGCAGGAAGCACATTGTTTTCCTCACAGGTACAGTAACACACATGCTCTCATTTATCCCCACACTTTTCTGTGTTTTTATACAACTTACATATGGCAACTTGTGCTGAATGAAACTGTGTTTATTGAAGCCGTGCTTAATTTATGAATGATGTAATACAGAGTAAAACTTTTGTTTACAAACGTTTAAATAAATGACATGGATTTGATTGTCTAACAGCAAGTAGCATGTGAGCTGTCAGCTGTGGATCTCCTTGCCTGCTTTGCTTACTCAGTGATACGAGTCAAATCATTTCACACATTTATATGCATGTTCATCATGTGATATGGGTCAGCAGGTTTACTGGTAAGGCTTTGCTATGATGTGCAGATTTTGCTACTTTACCCAAGTTAACATGCTACTATAAAAGAGCATTAAGCAGCCCAAAATAACATAATTTGAAACGCACTGCAGTCTTGGGTGTTATGTGTTTTATTTCATTTCTATCTGCTGTCCGTACTTTAACTAGGTGTGATTAAAAACCTGCTAATAACTAACAATCTTTGGGATTTTTATTTCTTCTTGTCCTGGATTACAAACCTTCAAGCAAAAACACAGAGCATAGTTCTCCAAAAGTACAGCCGTGTAATACAATTATTTAGTTGGTTATAATTATTTAGTTAGTATAAGGAGCTGTAAAAGCAAGGCTGTTGTGGTTTAAAAAAGAGGTGGGTAAACTATGAATTACAGGTAGTCTCCAACTTATAAACAAGTTCCATTACAGGAGCACGTTCGTAAGTCCAATTTGTTCTTAAAGCAAACAAAGTGAGTCTTATATGCCTTTGATACAAATATACAATGTTAAGCATATCAATCCGCTTTACTAAATCTGCCCCCTTTCCCTACACTGCCATCATGTGGCCAAGAACCATAATAGTGCCTAAGGAAATTAATCTCACACATGTCAGATGTAACAATGTTGTCTCTGCCCTTTAAATCACAAGCTGAATCCCAAACACCACTTTGTCTCAGAGTTGCTTTCCACTGTGTTGGACTGTGAACTATGTTTTGTTGAGTTGATTTTTCTAATATTATAATTATCCATCATCAGGAAAGATTTACAGGACAGCCATTTTCTAACATTCTATGATTAATTGAATTCGATGAGGCAGACACATTTCTCTCGCACCCCCATATGTTCATACTTACAATATTTAAATATATATAATTACAATTATTAAAATAAATAAATAAATTAATTAATTAATTAAATAAATAAATAAATAAATAAATAAAAATAATTTTATATATATATATATACACTGAAAATATTATATATATTTGTAAATATTGGTATCTGGTGCACTGCAGTGTCTATTTTTTGCACAATACAAGTGAGCTACTTCCGTGATTGAACCAGAAGTAGAACCATGGTCTGTTAGTATTTGCGGAAAATCGTAACTCAAATGTTCATAAGTCGGGGACTACCTGTGTGTGAACAAGGTAAGGCAGACCATATAAAAAAAAAACATATATTAAGAACTAGATGTGTCCACGACTTTGTTCGCATGGAATTAAATTGCACATGCATTTTAAGAAATGTACAACGCCATTTGTTGAATTTTGGAATGAACAAAAATGTTTTTGTGTTACTGTGAAGTGCATGGAATGAAGGTGTGAGATCACATTTAGTAACTACATTTCAATTGCACACTCATAATTACATATTAAAAAATGTACAGTGCCATCTGTTGAATTTTGAGATGAAGTAATGATTTTTTTCAAGGGCGTTTTTTTATGATATAAAGGTGCTTTCCATTTAAATTTCAAATTAGTATATCTTCTCCTCCCGTGGACCGATTGCAATGAAACAAATCTTATGTAAGCCTATACTGTACACGTGATGCGTGCACAAACAGACAGACAAAAGCCATCTTGATCTGTTCTATTACTCATCTTACGTCCCCTCAAATTATTTTTTTTCACAAATATTTTCAATGTGCAGACACACCAACTTTACAGTTTTATTATATGTATAGATTTTTTTAGGGAAAAACATGATTTGAAGCTGAAATTCACTGTTAAACAACAGCATGAAAGAAATAAACATATACAGGAATAAAGCTGGTGTCCATGAGATCTATTAATCAACATTAAGAGTCTAAAACAATGAAAGACAGTACAGAATATACATAATATGGCAT